>ML783083.1:176356-197566 GCA_009831015.1 Picea engelmannii | reverse complement strand
TATGTTATTTACAGGTCATCTCACCATTTTCGCAATAACTTTTTTTATAGAATGATTCAGACCATGAAATTGATAGGAAATTGAAAAAACATATCCAATTAGTTGTGGTACGAATTTTAGCTTGTGGGTCGTTGTATTTTTGGAGTTACACTCTACGGAAAATAGGGTTTGTGGCTAGTCTTGAAACTAGTCTAAAACAAGTGTTTAGGGTAAAAACATAATAAAGTATGCATAAAAGATCCAAATTAAGTAAGAATTTTTTTTTTAGTTAGAGTACAAACTTTATTATTCTATGTAATATTTTCATATCCATACAACAAATATTCTGCGTGGGGCATGCTCTACAAATTTGCTCTCTAGAATAAGCTAGAATTCAACAAGGTATGCCATTTTTGCTATAACTCATTTTCTGAGAGGTTACAAGTAGTGACACCTGGAGTAATTTTATAAAACACACTGAAGAAAATTGTGTACTATTTTAAGATATTTATTCATTACAGTCACATAGTTATGATTATTTCAAGTTAGGGTTGTTGACTAATCCAAAACTAGTCATGTGAAACTAAAGTAAAGTTTGATGAAAATGCTAGTCTCTTGTCGTTAAAGTTAAGGAAGGTTTGCAGGTATGTGTTCATATACACTAGGTCTATTACAAAGTTACAAATTAGATTTGGATGATGAAATTGATGAAGGATTTTGGTTGACTTACATGTTGGGTACATGGTTGAGACAAGTAGTTGATGAGTTGCCACATACAAGAGGTGTATAGTTGATGATGTTGGCACATCTTGATGAGTCATATTTGATGATTAGTTGATACATGATTGGTACATACTTGGTACATGGTTGGAGGCACTTGTTAGTAGTGTTGTTTACAAATGGTTTATGGATGATGTAGCATACTTGTATTGGTATATTATTAGAAGCACATATTGATCTTGGTGATGAGTATGAGTTGTTGTGTTTTGATTGGTTGATGCACATCTTTGAGAGTTATCTTGGTGAGTAGATATGATTTGGTTGATAATATTGATGAGTCAGGTTGTTGTGATAGGTTGCTTGGACAAGTTGTTTTGAAATTTTATTTGTACAAGTTTGGTGCATGGTTGATGCACTTGTTCATGGTATAGGTTGAGGTACAGGTTGTAAGTGTGTTGAATCTGCACAAAATAGATCTAGCTAAACAATAATACACACATTTGTAGAGAGAATTGGAGAAAAAATAACAAGGAGAGAAAGAATGAAATAATTCTCATTAACCATTGTGAATAATGAATAGTTTACACATGATATACTTGGTATAGCTCAATGAGTGCGCACTGGAGGTGAAACAATAATACACACATTTGTAGAGAGAATTGGAGAAATAATAAGATATGGAATTTATGTTTTACTCACCGATAATACTTCTCACGCCTCATAGATATTTGGAGTGGAAGCCAAATATTCTACTTCTTCTCAGAAGTAGAGGCTTATACCAAATAACCATGGAAATGGAAGTAGAGCCCGATTCCGCCGATGAGAAAAATGAATTTTTCGATAAACAAGATATGGCCATAGGATTTACCTTCTTGTCTATTTCTCCAAAAATTCTCCACCAAGTATATGATGACTCGCAATAATCAACTCAAAATGAATTATGGACCAAATTGGAGGTTATATTTAGGAATAAATAAGATTGTGAAGATTTCATGCAGGAGGTTGAATAGATAGAGATAGAAGAGAAGTCATTAGAAGATCAAGCCTCTTATTATGAAGAGTCTTCTACAAAAGTATTTGCACAAATTTGTATTCCATTAATTGAAAATGATGTCTACTCCATTTCATATTTTTTTTTTTTATGAAATTCATGTGGAAGATATATGGCATGCATCTCAGGGGTCACATGCAAACACTTTTCCATGTGCAATGCATGCATGTTAGGAGACAAAAAGGGAGCCACGCACATCGGACACAATTCTGATATTTTCTGAGGATAATTTACAGACAAAAATTTGGATATTTGAATTCCTCTCGGGAAAATATCCAATTTAAAAAAAAAATTGTCTGAAACGGAGTCTGGAAAGTGAAGTTATGATCTTTTTAAAATAAACAAAATTTCAAAACTTTTTCGAAAATGACTGCACGGTTTTCAAAGTATCATCCAAACTTTATTTGGATATTATTCATTACAAGAAGAAAAAGTGGATATTTGTGGACATCTCAATGGTGCATCTACTTCATCAGATCCATGCAAACATCTACATATTCAACAAAACCTTCAACGAGCATAAACTTGCACAGTTGTGAGGTCTTCTTGGAGTGAAGGACATGGTTGCTTAGCAACTGTTTTTTGTTCTTTCTCATTTTCATCTATTTTTATATNTTACCATGATTTTTTTCCTATTTCCTCACTTTATTTTAGTGCATCTTTTCTATTTGCGTACCTAACATGGTCTCCTTGTCAGTACCCATACTTTATTTTCACAATAGTGATGTTTAGGGGGGGTGTTGGAGCTACTTCACACACACATAGGATTTCTTTTGCCAAAGGTTTTTCCTTGTTTTTCCTTGTGTAAAGAAATCCTCGGTGTGTGTGAAGTAGTTCCAACAAAGGTTGGTGCATGGTTGATGCACTTATTTATGGTACATGTTAATAACAAGTTGAGGTACAGATGATGCATGGCTCAGGTTATTGGTACAATTTGTTTGGTGTAGGTTGATTGGTACAGGTTTACAGTAATATATGTCACAGTGATAGTGTGACATTGGTGCCATAAATCTACTTATATGTCAAGGTAGTTGGACAGGGCAAGGACAGGTGGTTGTAGCCGGAGAACATAAGGGGTTGTAACCTCTTTCTGGTTGTAGCCGTAGAATTGGGGTGTTGGAGATTCCCTCGGGTTGTATCCTACGAAACTAGGGGGTTGGAACCTCCTTCCAGTTGCAGCTGGAAAAAAAAAATAAGTTGGTGCTTCTAATGAATTTAATTATTCAAGAAATATAAGAAAAAACATTATGTGGTTTTCTCTTGCTTTGGGTTTCCATGTAAAACACGGGTGTACTTTGTATGTGTATGATTGTTCATTTTCTCATTGCTTATTTACTCTGCAATTATTGGATGATAATGCTACATTGATATAACACTTGGATTATATGGTTAAAAATGATTAAATTGCTCTATTACTGATTCACCTCCCCTCTCAGTAATCCAACAATTGGTATCAGAGCCGGTTCCTTCAGGAAAACGTTTAACCACTGGAAGGAGATCATGGATTATTCTGAGAATGGAGTACCAATGTTTAATGGTCAGAATGGTTTTAAGTATGATATGTGGAGCATAAGGACAAAAATATTTTTACAGGAATAGGGACATTACATTTGACTATCAGTTGTTACAGGATATGATAGTTCAAAAAGGGAAAATACTGTAGCCAAGAAGGAATTGAGAAATAATAACAAAATAACAATGAACTTCATCTGGGAAGTATTACCTAATCCGGTAAGAGAAAAGGTTTGAAAATGTTCATCAACAAAAGAACTTTGGGATAAGTTACATGACATATATTCTTCACCCATCAAAAATTTAGAAAATGTCAAAGAAGATGCAGATACAAATCAAGAAGAATTGTGTTCACCATGTCAAGAAGATTCAGAAGATGAAGAGTACATAATCACTAGAGGTATGTTGTTTTGTTTTAATTGTGAAAAATGTGGACATCTTGAAATAGAATTCCATGAAGGAAATGACATAGAAAAAACTAATTGAAAAGGAAGACAATTATGAAGAAGAATTGATTAGTGCTTTAGATGAACTAAGAGAAGAAAAAAATTTACTCAAGAAAGAATTCATGAAACAAAAGGCAAGTGTTCACATTTTTGAAGAATCCCAACAGGTCATCGAGAACTTAATATCTCAACTACAAGAAGCCATAAATATCTTAGAAAATCTTGAATATCAAAAGCAGTGTTTGGAAACCAACATAGAAGAACATAAGGAAGAAGCCGAAATGAGAGAGAAGATATTGAAAGATCATCTTAAGGAAAGAAATAATGATTTAAACCAGCTTGAGGTAGAGTTTGGTCAAGAAGAGAAAGGACTTGATGAAGAAATAATCATGTTAAAAATTCATATTGAAGAAGTGAAAAGAGCAAAAGAAGTCATGAAGTCTCATATAATGAAGAAAGAAGAAGAGGCTGAGCAGCTTGAAGAATAAGTTATCACATTGAGAAGTAAAATCGTCAATCTCAACAAGAACGTTGAAGAGACAGAAAAATCCACAACAATTATAGAGAATGAAGAGAACCACTCTAGGTGGCTAGAAAATAAGAATGAAGAAAATAGAAAGAGTTATGCAGAAGTACTCAAAGGAAGGAATCATGGTCAACCAGAATCTAAGAAAACTATTGAAGATACATCTTCAAGAAGACCATTCATTTTCAAGCCACAAAGAAGCTACAATCATGATCATGATCAATCAAGGAAAAAATTCATAAGCACTACACCACAAAGAATATCATTCACTCCCAGGTATGCAAAATTATTTTATGGTCATTTTTTTTACTGTACTAACTTTGGACATAAGGTTGTAGATTGCAGGGATAAAAGAAATGTTCAAGAAAGAAGTGCCTATGTGGTTGCACGTAACATTAAGTTTTACAAATGTCATAACTATGGACACATAGCTAGTGATTGTATAAGCATGATCGATACTTCCATGCAAAAGAATACTGATATCAGATATAAGAAAGTATAGATAAGAAAAAAGGAAGAACAGGTGAACAAAGACCAAGCACCAAAGATCACAAGATTGGAAATAACACAAGATGAAGAAAATTCTACAGAGAAAAAGAAAGATTTCATATACAAAAAGGTTTAGAAAATAACTGAAAGAAAAGAAAGATAGGTAAATAAGGAACATGTTCAAGAGATTGTACTTTCAGGAATTGTAGTGAAAGATGAATTCACGGACAGAAAGAAAGAATTCAGATCTCGGAGAGATGACGAATCTACCAATGAATATGATGATGAATCTACCAATGAAGATGATGAAGAATACACATCAGAGAAGGAATTGTTTCGAGTCATATGGCTTAGAGACTGCTAAGTAATATGAATATTAGAAAGTGGGAGTCTATGCAATAACTGTGACAGACCAAACAACCATCCTTTGAGAAGCTTATAGAGTTTGAGAAGATAGATTTAGAGCAATCAGTTAATAAAAGTACAATTTGCTAGATTAATCAAGTCTTCATGATAGTATAGTGATAAATGGGTCATCATTATAGATAGTTGCGCAAGTAGAGCCTTAGAAAGTATGGAAAAATATGGATTCTTAAGAAAACTTAGAAGGTTTGGACATATATATGATAGTTGATGAGAGAATGAATTCATAGATTAGTTCAGAGAGTGGTTCAGAGACAAAGGAACATTATCATAATGGATGATAATTACATAGGAAATGGCTTGAACAATGCTAATGGATTCCAAATTGACAGATGTTGTTTGGACACATGCAATGCATACATTAGTTCACATTCAAAACATATCAATGCTCAGAAACAACAATGACAAAACTCCCTACGAACTATGGAAAGGAAGCGCACATAACAACCTCTGCATCAAGGTAACTCAAGGTAATATTTTATTAATTGAAATTTGTGTTGATGATATTGTTTTAGAAGTACTAATGACAGGTTAAGCTAGAAATTTGCAAAGGATGTGTAGAATGAATTTGAAGTGTCATTACTTGGAGAACTATCCTTATTTTTGGGTCTTCAGATTGTCAAATAAACCAAGGAATTTTAATTTATCAAACTAAGTATATCAGAGAAATGCTAAAGAGGCTCGAAATGGAAGATTACAAACCAGTTACCACTCCTATGCAAACTAGTTGCAAGTTGATAAAAGATGTTGATTCAAAGTCTACAGACTAGAGGCAATACAAATCAATGATTTCTAGCTTACTATATGTGACAACGTCTAGACCAGATGTAATGTAGGTAGTTGGACAGGTGGCATGATTTGAAGCATCACCAAAGGAATCACATGTATTTGTAGTGAAGAGGATTTTCATATATCTCAAAGGAATAGAAGAGTTTGGATTATGGTATCCAAAAGGAAAGGATCTATCACTTATTGCCTACACAGATGCATATTGGGCAGGTTGCATTGATGACCGATGAAGCACCAATGGAGCAACATTCTACTTGGGTAAGTGTTTAGTATCTTGGCTAAGCAAGAAATAATCATCAATATCCTTATCTACAATTGAGTCAGAGTATATTGCAACAACATCATGTTGTACATATTTTCTATGGATGAAACAAACTTTGACAGATATACAGGTTGAGTATGATGAGCCCATTCCAATATATTGTGATAATACAAGCGCCATCAGTATCTCAAATAACCCAGTGATTCACTCCAAGATGAAGCACAATCCAATAAAGTATCACTTTGTATGGAAACATGTTTCACAGAAGAACATCATATTTGAATACATGGGAACAAAAGAATAAGTGGAATAGATATTTCCAAAAATGACTTATCTTTGCCAGAGACTAGGAGTAATTTCTACTCCAAAATGACTGATTTTGAATGCTTATCTTATATGTACATGAGGAAGAACCATAAATAGGACAAAGGGGGAGATATTTATCATATGCAAAGGTAAATTCTCGGAGAGAAAGAATAGAGACATGTTTCCAAGGGAAGCGATTGTCATAAGGGAAGAATAAGCGATATGACTCCAGAGTGATACTCTTTGTCAAAGGGGGAAATATTATTCATATGAAGGGAGAGAGAGTAATAAGAGGATTATAAACAAAAAGAAAAATCAAAGGCATGTAGATAGGGGGAGAAACCCCAAGGAGAGTCCAGTCAGGGGGAGTATCCCCAAAGGGAGATATCCTTTGCCATTGATGTCAAAGGGGGAGAGATAGAAACATTGATGAGGAGTATAAGCATGAATGTTACCATGACTAAGTGTTTCCATCAATGTTGGTGTTGCCATCAATGCCAAAGGGGGAGATTGTCAGACAGTTGGATTAGGTTGATGGATAGTTGGAATGGATTTTTGGTTTTCATTGATGTCAACCATTGGAGAGTGATATTGTATATTGATGTCAACCCTCAGTGATTGATGTCAATCCTTGGAGAAAGTCTGGTAGCAAATTCTGGTAGCACAAAGGTTTGGGTAATGGACCCAAGGTTGTTTCATGTATAATGGTACAACTTTTAATATATTTGAAGGTACAAATATTATAGATGGATAGTACATGTCATTCCATTTCTGTGGGTATGTGGAACGTCACATAACTCCTCACGGTTAGAGAGTTATGGCCATGAGAAGTTGGAGAACCCAGGTTTGGGTAATGGACACATGTTTTTTTTATGGATAATTGTATGAGTTTTAATATATTTGAAGTTACAAATATTATAGATGGATAGTACATGTCATTCCATTTCTTGGGGTATGTGGAACGTCACATAACTCCTCACGGTTAGAGATTTATGGCCATGTGAACTTGGAGAACCCTAATGAGTCATCTAGAAGCCCCAAAAGGTCAAAGTAGTCAAAGTGGTTTAAGATGTTTTTAGAAGGTAAATAATAAAGTGAAGTGATGAGTGTACTATAATTCAAAGTGAATACAAAATAAATTATTTAAATAATAAAGTTAATGGAGAAATTACTAAGTTTACAAGTGGTCAGAAGTAGGTTAGCCCTAAAATAAGGAAAGTGGTTTAAGATGGTTAGAAGGTAACCCCTTGAGGTAAAGTGAAGTGATGAGTGTGCTCTAAGTCAAAGTGGATAAATTTTTTTTATTTAAATAATAAATTTAATGGATAAATTACTAATTGGACATGTGATTAGAAGTTGGTTAACCCTAAAATAAGGAAAGTGGGTTAAGATGGTTAAAAGGTAACCCATTGAGGAAGCCACATGAAAGTATAAATAAGAGGCAATGCTATCTCATTTTATATCACACTTGAGCGTATTGAATATCTATAGGTGACTGAGGTAACCAAAGGATATATAAGCCTAATTTCAAAGAGAAGGTGAAGTAAACAAGGCCAAAATTCAAGGGAGGATAAATTCTTTTGATGATGCTTTCTAAGCTATGTTATTTACAGGTCATCTCACCATTTTTTCAATAACATTTTTTATAGAATAATTCAGACCGTGAAATTGATAGGCCATTGAAAAAACATATCCAAGTAGCTATGGTACAAACATCATCTTGCGGGTCATTGTATTTTTGTATTTACACTCCGCGGAAAATAGGGTTTGTGGCTAGTCCCGAAACTAATCTAAAACAGGTGTTTCAGCTAAAAACATCATAACTTATTCATAACATATCCAAATTAAGTAATAAAAAAAGTGTTGGATAAAGTACAGTCTGTAGTATTCTTTGTAAAATTTTCAGATCCATACAACAAATATTTCATGCGGGGCACACTCTACAAATTCACTCTCTAGAATAAGCCAAAATTCAACAAGGTATGCCATTTTTTCTATAACTCGTTTTCTGAGAAGTTCCAAGTAGTGACACCTGGATGAATTGCATAAAACACACTGAAGAACATTGTGTACTATTTTCAGATATTTATTCATTACAGGTACACAGTTCTGATTATTTCAAGTTAGGGTTGTTGACTAATCCAAAGCTAGTCATGTGAGACTAAAGTAAAGTTTGATGAAAATGCTAGTCTCTTGTTGTTAAAGTTAAGGAAGGTTTGTAGGTATATGATAATATACACCAAGTCTATTACGGATTTACAAATCAGATTTGGATGATTAAATTTATGAGGTATTTTGGTTGAGGTACATGTTGGGGACATGGTTGACACAAGTAGTTAATGAGTTGGCACATACATGAGGTGTATATTTGATGATGTTGGTACATTTTGATGAGTCATAGTCGATGAGTAGTTGATACATGATTGGTACATACTTGGTACATGGTTGGAGACACTTGTTAATAGTATTTTTGACACATGGTTTATAGATGATGTAGCATGCTTGTATTGGTATATTATTAGAAGAACATATTGATCTTGGTGATGATTATGAGTTGTTGTGTTATGCTTGGTTGATGCACATATTTGAGAGTTGTCTCGATGATTGATCTTGGTGAGTATATCTGATTTGGTTGATAATATTGATGAGACAAGTTTTTGTGATAGATTGCTTGGACAAGTTGTTGTGACATGTTATTTGTACATGCTGGGTGCATGGTTGATGCACTTATTTATGGTACACATTGATAACAAGTTGAGATATAGGTTGATGCATGGTTGATGCATGGTTTAGGTTATTGGTACAAGTTGTTTGGTGCAGGTTGTTTGGTGCAGGTTGAATGGTACATGTTTACAATAGTATATGTCACAGTTATAGTGTGACAATGGCTCCATAATTCTACTTATACTTCAGGGCAGTTGGACGAGGAAAGGATAGGTGGTTGTATCCACCTTCTATTTGTAGCTGGAGAATAGAAGGGGTTGTAGCCTCCTTCTGGTTGTAGCTAGAGAATTGGGGAGTTGGAGATTCCCTCAGTTTGTATCCTAAGAAACTAGGGGGTTGGAGCCTCCTTCCAGTTGCATCTGGAAAAAAAAGGAAGTTGGTTCTTCCAATGAATGTAATTCTTCAAGACATATAAGAAAAAACATTATGTGGTTTTCTACGCTTTGGTTTTCCATGTAAAACACGGGTGTACTGTGTATGTGTATGATTGTTCATTTGTCCATTGCTTATTTACTTTGCAATTATTGGATGATAATGCTACATTGATACAACACTTGGATTGTATGGTTAAAAAGGATTAAATTCCTCTATTACTAATTCAACCCCCCTCTTAGTAATACAACAATTGGTATCAGAGTCGATTCCTTCAGGAAACGGTTTAACCACTGGAAGGAGATCATGGATTATTCTGAGAATGAACTACCAATGTTTAATGGTGAGAATGGTTTTAAGTATGAGGTGTGGAGAATAAGGCCAAAAGTATTTTTATAGGCATAGGGATATTATATTTGGCTATCCATTGTTACAGGATATGATAGCTCAAAAAGGGAAAAGATTGTAGCTAAGAAGGAATTGAGGAAGAATAACAAAATAGAAATGGATTTCATCTCTGAAGGATTACCTAACCAGTAAGAGAAAATGTTGGTAAATGTTTGTCAACAAAAGAACTTTGGGATAAGTTACATGACATATATTCTTCACCCATCACAAATTTAGAAAATGTCAAAGAATATGCATATACAAATCAAGAAGAATTGTGTTCACCATGTTAAGTAGATTCAAAAGATGAAGAGTACATAATCACCAGAGGTATGTTGTTTTGTTTTAATTGTGAAATATGTGGACATCTTGAAATAGAATGCCATGAAGGAAATGAGACAGAAAAAATAATTGAAAAGGAAGACAATTATGAATAAGAATTGATTAGCGCTTTAGTTGAACTAAGAGAAGAAAAAAATTCACTCAAGAAATGACTGATGAAACAAAAGGAAAGTGTCCACATTTTTTAAGAAGCCCAATAGGTCATCGAGAACTTAAATTAGCTTGAGGTAGAGTTTGGTCAAGAAGAGAAATTACTTGATGAAGAAATAATCACGTTAAAAATTCATCTTGAAGAAGTGAAAAGAACAGAAGAAGTCATGAAGTCTCAGATAATGAAGAAAGAAGAAGAGGTTGAGAATCTTGAAGAAGAAGTTGTAACATTGAGAAGTAAGATCGTCAAGCTCAACAAGAACATTGAAGAGACAAAAACATTCACATCAGTTATAGAGAATGAAGAGAAGGAAGAACTATAGGTTGCTAGAAAAGAAGAATGAATAAAATAGAAAGAGTTATGCAGAAGTACTCAAAGGAAGGAATCATGGTCAACCAAAATCTAAGAAAACTATTGAAGATACATCTTCAAGAAGACCATCCATGTTCAAGCCACAAAGAAGTTGCAATCATGGTCATGATCAGTGAAGGAAAAAATTCAGAGGGACTACGCCACAAAGAAGATCATTCACTCCCAGGTATGCAAATTTTTTTATGGTCATTGTTTTTATTGCACTAACTTTGGATAGAAGGTTACAGATTGTAGGGATTATAAAATAAATGTTCAAGCAAGAAGTGCCTATGTGGTCGCATGTAACATTGAATGTTTCAAATGTCATAACTATGGACACATAGCCAATGATTGTATAAGCATGGTCAATACTTCCATGAAATAGAATACTAATATCAGATATAAGAAACTATGGATAAGAAAACAGGAAGAACAGGTGAACAAAGACCAGCTACCAGAGATCACAAGATTGTAAATAAAACGAGATGAAGAAAATTCTATAGAGAAAAATAAAGATGTCAGATACAAAAGGGTTTGGAAAATAACTAAAAGAAAAGAAGGACGGGTAAATAAGGAACAAGTTCAAGAGATTGCACTTTCAGGAATTGTAGTGAAACATGAATCCATAGACAGAAAGAAATAATTCACAACTTAGAGAGATGATGAATCTACCAATGAAGTTGATGATGAATCTACGAGTGAAGATGATGATGAATACACATTATAGCATGAATTGTTCTGATCCATCTGGCTTAGAGACTCCCAAGTAATATGAATATTACAAAGGGGGAGTCTATGCGATAGTTGTGACAGAACAAAGAACCATCCTTCAAGCAAATTGCAAAGTTTGAGAAGACAGATTCATAACAATCAGTTAACAGAAGTACAGTTTTCTAGATTAATCAAGACTTCATGATAGTATAGTGATAAATGGGTCAGCATTATGGAAAATTGTGCAAGTAGAGTCTTGGACAATATGGACAGAGATGGATTCGTAAGAACACTTAGCAGGTTTGGACAGATATATGATAGTGGACGAGATCATGGATTCATAGATTGGTTCAGAGAGTGGTTCAGAGACAAAGGAACATTATCAAAATGGATGATAATTACATAGGAAATGGCTTGAACAATGCTAATGGATTCCAAATTGACAAATATTTTTTGGACACATGTAGTGCATACATCAATTCACATTCAAAACATAGTAATGCTTAGAAACAACAATGACAAAACTCCCTACGAACTATGGAAAGGAAGCACACACACCAACCTCTACATCAAGGTAACTCAAGGTAATATTTTATTAATTGAAATTTATGTTGATGATATTGTTATGGAAGTACTAATGACAGGTTAAGCCAAAAAATTGCAAAGGATATGAAAAATGAATTTTAAATGTCATTACTTGGAGAAATATCCTTATTTTTGGGTCTTCAGATATGTCAAATAACCAAGGAATTTTTATTTCTCAAACTAAGTATATCAGAGAAATTCTAAAGAGGTTTGGAATGGAAGATTGAAAACCAGTTACAAGTTGAGCAAAGATGATGATTCAAAGTCTATAGACCAGAGTAAATACAGGTAAATGACTAGTAGCTTACTATATGTGACAACATCCAGACCAGATGTAATGCAGGCAGTTGGACAGGTGACACGATTTCAAGCAGCACCAAAGGAATCAGATGTATTAGAAGTGAATAGTATTTTCATATATCTCAAAGGAACAAAAGAGTTTGGATTATGGTATCCAAAAGGAAAGGATCTATCACTTATTTCCTACACAGATGTAGATTGGGCAGGTTGCATTGACGACCGATGAATAACTAGTGGACCAACGTTTTACTTGGGTGAGTGTTTAGTATCTTGGCTATGAAAGAAACAATCATTAATATCCTTATCTATAGCCTAGGCAAAGTATATTACAGCAGCATGTTGTACACATGTTCTGTGGATGAAACAAACTTTAACAGATATACAGGTTGAGTATGATGATCCCTTTTGAATATATTGTGATAATACAAGCACCATCAATATATCAAAGAATCCAGTGATGCACTCTAAGACGAAGCACATTCCAATAAAGTATCACTTTCTATGGAAATAGGTTGTAGAGAAGAACATCAGAGTTGAATATTTGGGAACAAAATGACAAGTGGAATACATTTTTACAAAACATCTTCCACAAGAATCCCTTGGGTATCTTCACCAGAGACTAGGATTAATTTCTACTCCAAAATGAATTCTTTTGAATGCTTATCTTATATGTCTTAAATGTACACGAGGAAGAACCATAAATAGGACAAAGGGGGAGAGATTTATTAGATGCAAAGGTAAATTCTTGGAGAGAGAGAATAGAGGCATGCTTCCAAGGGAAGTGATTGTTAGAAGGGAAGAATGAGAGATATGAATTTAGAGTGATACCTGTTAGGCGGAAATATTGTCGTTTAATTCTGTTGTAGTATTTGCTCAACTATTTAATTTGTCAATCTGAGGTTCATAGGCTTACGAAGCACACACACTATATATGCAGTATTGAAGTAGAAGTAATATAATCTAAATTGTTGAAATGAAATTAATCTAGGAAAGTATTGAAAGACTAACTAGGAAAGAAGGAAATTAATCTAGGAAAGCAATACAATCATGTGAAGAGTTGAATGAAAAAAGACATATGTGAGCTCACACAATAAATCAATCTCAAATTATATTACAAGAATCAAATGAAAAAACATGAAAGACTCAAAGCTAAGAATCCCCTTCTCCTAATTACAAGACTAAATTATGAATTACATGCCTCCCCTCATGAAGAGAGAACACCCTCTTATATACATGAGTGTCATAATGAAAGATCCACTATTGTCTGAACCACTCTCAACTACTTTCCCATTATTACAAGATATGATTCCTTCAAATCCTCCACACATCTCTCACATATCTTAGATAAGATATGCCAACCAAATCTTCCATGATCTTCTCTCTTTCAAATCTTCAAGTTTGAAGATGTAATTCGAATTTGAGGATAGGTGGTGAATTTTGACTTTGTTGAAATCTTCAAATATGCCTACACACATCATCAAACTCATCCAACTTTGATATATAATGAAAACATGTTAATTTCTAATATTTAATCACAAATTCACTTATAATACTAAAGTGAATAAAGTGGAAAATAATAATGTGAAACCCAAATGTATTTATGAAAATGGTATGATGGAAGCTTAATGGGACAATGAAATGTAAGGAATAGTGAAGGGAAAGGTGGATGAAAATGCTACATTTCTGAGTCCTAACATCCCCCCCAACTAAACTTGTTGCATGTCCTCATGCAACCATGCATGGATATTCTGAAGAACTTTTGGCATCCAGACTTTGATTTTTATTGATGATGTCCTTTTAATAAGGAATATTTCCAGGATTTGAAATACAAGAGTAGCAGGATGTAAAATACATGTGTAACAATATGTAATACATGTGTAATAGCATGTGAAATTTTCTTATGGTTGGTTCTTGTGTGACAACCATGAATACAAAGAATGTTGGTTCTTGTGTTAACAACATTCATTTCACATATTTATTTTCTTGCAACAATAATTTAGCCATATACTCACTAGAAATAATAAGTTATCAATGTGCATAAGAGAGCATCACTGAGTATAAGAAAGCATTTTCTCTATCTTTTATGAATCATGCCAATATGTATATCAATCGAAATGCAACAAAGTGTCATTGGAAAAGAAATGTTAGTGAATCATAAATGGAATGATGAAATGGTTAAATGGAATAATGGTAATGAATATGTAGTGAATATAGGTCCCCCCCCCCCCCCAACTGAAGTGATTTCATATCCTTATGCAACTTGTCATAGGTTATGAAAGTGAAAAAGGAAATAGAGCGTAGTGAGGGAGTTTTCCAAAGTTATTCATTACTAGAAAATAAGGAATTACATGATTAAAGGTTATAAGAGAACATACCTCCACTTATCCAAGAATGATGATGAACAATGCAAGAGGAATATGGCTGATATTGGTGTTGGATAATGGAAGATGTCACTGCTGCGGGATCATAAAAATGGAACTGCTAATGTTGTTGCTGTTGTAACTGGATCATGGGAAGTGAAGGAATATGAACTGCTACTGCTAAATCATGAAAAATGTGGAAGGCAGAGAATATGGAGCTATGGTGCTCTCATAGATCTGAAATTAAACTGTTGCAAATGTTGAGGGGATTATGAAAAAAAAATGTATAGTCTTCACCCGCTACAAACTGATGGTACAATTCTAATCATGTGAATGAAGTTTTCGGTGTTGAGCATGAAGAGAAATCATTAGATTATCGACCATTGATGAATGTTGTTAACCAATGTGAGGCAACTCACCATTGATGTCAATGAGAGCCAAGGTACTCGAGTACATCTTGTGAAGTTCGAATGGATGTTCTGAGGTCGAGCCACTTGCAAGATTTGATTATCAAGGGACATTGATGTATTCCGATGATCATTAGCGAGAGAAATTTCCATTAAGGCATGTAAGCATCTAGGTACTCAAAATGGACTCTAGTCTATTTCCTAGATATGGTGTTGAGGTTGATGGGGCAAGACTGTTGAAAGGTGGGCCTTAAGGAATCCCACATTAGTCAACACGAGTTTTTATAAGAAGATTGGTAGGACTAAAAGATAGATCTCAGTAGCAATAGTGTGTATGGAAAGGCAATGTAATCATGGAAAGGGTGTTTGTTTTATTCAGAAGGAAAGGAAAAAATGAGTTGAAAAAGATAAAGGAAATGATGTATGCAACTTAGAAAGATAGGGATGTGCAAAGTCATGATGGATAAGGCAATGGAAGATGGATTCAACATAGGGATGTTTAATGTACTGACAAGGAGTACTGGGACAGTGCCATAGCATGAAAAGTGGGAAAGCGGAAATTATAGTGTATCAGTGGTCATTGTGTAACAACAAACATCAAGATGTGAAAAACATTTCTATGTATCAGCAAGCGTTTATGACATGTATGAGGAAAATCAGCTCCATCAAGCTGTCGATCAAAGCATGTTTTTCTGAAAAATGTTGTGATTCATGAAAATCACTGCAACATGGAATGCGATTGGCTGTGAACCTGAAAATCTTAGTACCAATTCCTGCATAAAAACTTTGTGAAAAGTTCGAAAAACATAAAATGCAAAAAGAAGTACAAATGCAGCAAATTAAAGAAATAAAATGCGCTTTTGTACCTGTTGTCATTACACGCTTATCTCATTGTCCATTGTTGCGTGAAGTGACTTAAGAAAAAAAAATTAACGTTAAGCATAAAAACATGTATTTATTACTATTTTCAAGAATGTTTTAAAGTGTCCATTTGCAATTTTGTATTTTATTATATATTTTTTTAAATTTTATTTATTTATCCTAAAACAAAGAAAATAAAGAAAACATTTTTACATTTTTATTTTTATTAGTTTTAACTTTTTATATGTAAACTAATTTCATTAACTCTAAACAAACAAACAAATAAACAAATGTCATTTATTATTTTTAAAACAAAAATAAACAAAGAAATGAAATGTTGTTTTATTTTATTTTATGGTTTATATATATATATTTTTATTGTTTTTGTTTTATTTCTATATTACAACAAAAGAAAATGCAAAAAGAATAAAAATTATGCTTAAAGGAAAATAACAAACATAACATTATTGTACACATATGAAAAAACCAATTAAGTGTCTTAGTTTCATCAAGTCTTCCAATGCGCAGAAGTATAATAGAGTTGATGGTAATTGTTACTAAAGTCCAAACAATGATTCAAATTTTCAGCATTGATTTTGATTGTTTTTATGCATGATCAGATCTGTACATCATCAAATATATTGAATCTTTTAGAGCATACAATTCTCTGCACCAAATAACAACTCGTAAGCAAATACAAACGTTGATCCTCAATAGACCAACATGTTGTGTAAGATATGGAAGTTGGACATCACTGTGAAATTCATTTGCTAGTTGGATGGATAAATTTTTGAGGTAAGGGAATCAAATACATGTGAGCTTTACCAACTATGCTTCTTTTTATTTCCTCATATATTATTTCCAGACTTATAAATCATTGTTTATTTGTATGCGAGGAAAAAATACGGGGATTTCAAATTTGTCAGATGTGTCATTGGGCATAGATGTTAAAACACAATTGTTAATTCATTCAAGCATGACATGGCCCATGAGTATCCATGGATTTTCATTATTTTTTGTAGTCAAGAGATTAAAATTTTTTAGACACCTGTTAAACCAACGGAGGATATTGACTATGTTGGGTGCCATGTTGGAAAACTGGCCATCCTGAAATATGGCTCTTTCACGTTCAGAAAAACAAAAATTACTCTCAAACCAGGTCGAATTTTCAAAAACCACCTGTGAGTCAATTCAATAAGACCCTTCTACACAAAACCCATGTGCCAGATTTTTAAAATTCATCACGGTTTTCTCCAAAATTGCACCCGGAGATGACTGCCTGCAAAATGACGTTAACTGACAGAAAATTTTAGATTCTCATTGCATGTGTGAGTTGGGTGTGGTCTGAGACATGAAGAATCTACATACTTCCTTGATAGAACACAATTTTTATCCTCTTCATCCCTCTCTTAAAATGTAAATACCAACCCTTGTATTTGAGCGATGGAAATCAAACTAGATCTTTCTCGTGAAATAAAATTTGGGAAAAATGTCCAACGAGAGCAAGGAAATCATGACATCTAGAAACATATCTCCAATACCGCAGATCAAGATTATCATTTAATTCTGGAAGAGATGAATTGGAAAGAATATTGTTGCAAATCGAATTGATACACAATCAAATGATAGATGGATTTTAGTTTTGCATGCCACATTATCAAAGAATGAGATCTAAGATTGGTTATGGGAATGACAGGAGTAGATAATCTTAGATTCCAAAAAACAAATTCTATATCAATCTCTCAGTAGCACAATGGTCAACAAAGAATGGGATCGAGTCATTAACTGGCAACCAACAATCGACCCCAGAAAGGATTGATCCCGAAATCTTTTTGAGATCTTAAAATGTACAATAACTAATCAATCCCATAAAATTATCACTTGCATATCATTCTAGTTACCGAAATTTGTGACAAAAATCATGTGTGTATTCTCATTCATCAGAGGTGAGGAAAAGAAAGAGGACTTGACTAATCAATTGATTGTTTTGTTGTTTTCTATCACAAATCCAGGAGAAGACCACCGAAGTATTTTCTTATTTCGTTGTCACAATTGCAGGTTTTGTTTTTGTTTCTAGGCTATAGGTTTAGCATGGGTGGAAAACGCAATTCAACCAATTGCAATCAAAATATAGTTTCAACCAAAGTTTCAGCATGATTTTACAGTTTCAACATGAAAAAAAAACCGTCATTGTATCAGCAAAAAAAAAAAAAAAAACGTCACTGTATCAGCATGTAAAATTTTACTGTATCATCATGTAAAATTTTACTATATCAGCATGTAAAATTTCACTGTCTCAACGACTATCTCAGCATGTAAAAATTTCATTGTTTCAACATGCTTTAACAACATGTAAATTTTTTGTTGTATCAGCATGCTGTAACATCATGTAAAATTTTCGTTGTAACAACATGTAAAATTTGGTTTTGTTTTATTCGTCTAATTTTTTTTTATTGTGTTTATTTGCAGGTCAAAGGATGGACTCAAAAACATTCATTCCTAAAATCAAAATCATCCTTATTTTCTTATCCTCATGATCGCACAGAGCACGAAGGAGAGCACACTTATTCTAGGTAAAATCAAAATTTGATAATGAAAACAAAAACTGAAAATTTTCCTACCTACTCTATGCTAATTACATCTTAGAAATTAGTTACATGTAGTCAAATAACCAATGGATCCAAGCACACAACAGTAACAACAATATGTTCAGTGGCAATTTTTCAAATGAAAAATAGAATTTTACAAGAATGAATGAATATAGTTGCTGAAACTATAAATTAACAAAATAAAAAGAAAAAGAAAAAGAACCTAACCTGGTAGTCTATTGAAACCATTGTTCGATATAGATTTAGTAGGCGCAATTTCCCTCACTCAGATCATGCTGCATCTCCTCATTGTCCTCCTCAAGTTCCTCAGATGTTGATTCCTCATTCGTTTCTAGAGGATTATTTAAGCTTTGGGTTGTTGTCAAGATCTCCTCTTCCTGAGAAGAATAAATCCCAGCTTTCGCAAGGATATGAGCGAGTTATTCCAAACTGACACTCATAGTTAAATCATATTGCAAAAGGGGTTCTTACAATACCCAAATCAAAATAAAAAAACTGAAAATTACACCTATTGAAACACATGAAAACCTCTTCATAGTTGCAAAAATTGAAATTGCATAACTTGAAACACTCCCTACATTCCCTTACCCATATGTCACCTTAGAGTTAGGAGCATGACTAATCACACTTGCATGAAAATTCAAACTAGACTTCAATCCATCGTGCTTCCCCGACAACGATGCCAAAATGTTAGGCAGAAATATTGTCATTTAATTCCATTGTAGTACTTTCCCAACTATTTAATTTGTCAATACGAGGTTTGTTGGCTTACGAAGTACACACACTAGATATGCAGGACTGAAGTATAAGTAATCTAATCTAAATTGTTGAAATGAAATTAATCTATGAAAGAAGTAAATTAATATAGGAAAACAATACATCATGTGAAGAGTTGAATGACAAAAGACATATGTGAGCTCACACAATAAATCAATCTCAAATTATATTACAAGAATCAAATGACAAAGCATGAAAGAATAACAATGAAAGAATCAAAGCTAAGAATCCCCTTCTCCTAATTGCAAGGCTATATTATGAATTACATGCCTCCCCTCAAGAAGAGAGAACACTCTCTTATATACATGAGTGTCATAATGACAGATCCACTATTCTCTCAACCAATCTCAACTACTTTCCCATTATTACAAGATATGATTCCTTCAAATCCTCCACACATCTTAGATAAGATATGCCAACCAAATCTTCCATGATATTCTCTCTTTCAAATCTTCAAGTTTGAAGATGTAATTCGAAATTGAGGATAGGTGGTGAATTTTGACTTTTTTGAAATCTTCAATATGCCTGCACACATCATCAAACTCATCCAACTTTGATATATAATGAAAATATGTTAATTTCTAATATTTAATCACAAATTCACTTATAATACTAAAATGAATAAAGTGGAAAATAATAATGTGAAACCCAAATGTATTTATGAAAATGGTATGATGGAAGGTTAATGGGATGATGAAATGTAAGGAATAGTGAAGGGAAAGGTGGATGAAAATGTGACATTTCTGAGTCCTAACAATACCCTTTGTCAAAGGGGGAGATATTATTCATATGAAGAGAGAGAGAGTAATAAGAGGCTTATAAACACAAACAAAAATCAAAGGCACGTAGATAGGGGAGCAGGCCCAAGGAGAGTTCAATCAGGGGGAGTAGCCCCAAAGGGAGATACCCTTTTCCATTGATTTCAAAGGGGGAGATATAGAAACATTGATGAGGAGTATAAGCATGAATGTTATCATGACTAAGTGTTGCCATCAATGCCAAAGGGGGAGATTGTCAGACAATTGGATTAGGTTGATGGATAGTTCGTATGGATTGTTGGTTTTCATTGATGTAAACCATTGGAGAGTGATATTGTAGATTGATGTCAACCCTTAGTGATTGATTTCAACCCTTGGAGAAAGTCTGGTAGCAAATTTCAGTAGCACAAAGGTTTGGGTAATGGACCCAACCTTGTTTCATGTATAATGATATGATTTTTGATATATTTCAAGGTAATAATATTTTGTATGGATAGTACATGTCATTCCATTTCTGGTGGTATGTGGAACGTCACGTAACTCCTCATGGTTAGAGAGTTATGACCATGACAAGTTGGAGAACCCAGTTTTGGGTAATGCAACCAAGTTTATTTGATGGATAACGATATGAGTTTTTATATATTTTCAAGTAATACTATTCTATATGGATATTGCATGTCATGCCATTTCCATGGGTATGTGGAACGTCAAATAACTCCACACG
This sequence comes from Picea engelmannii, assembly GCA_009831015.1. Lineage (NCBI taxonomy): Eukaryota > Viridiplantae > Streptophyta > Pinopsida > Pinales > Pinaceae > Picea > Picea engelmannii. The sequence continues at coordinate 176,644 of ML783083.1, read as the reverse complement.
GTTAGAGATTTATGGTTGTGTGGAGTTGGAGAACCCTAATGAGTCATCTAGAAGCCCCAAAAGGTCAAAGTAGTCAAAGTTCTTTAAGAGATTTTTAGAAGGTAAATAATAAAGTGAGGTGATGAGTGTACTATAATTCAAAGAAAATACAAAATAAATTATTTAAATAATAAAGTCAATGGAGAAATTACTAAGTTGACAAGTGGTTAGAAGTGGGTTAGCCCTAAAATAAGGAAAGTGGTTTAAGATGGTTAGAAGGTAACCCCTTGAGGTAAAGTGAAGTGATGA
>ML783083.1:124868-162158 GCA_009831015.1 Picea engelmannii | reverse complement strand
TACTTTCATAATGGTTCCCTTGCGTTAACAAATATAAACCATTAGATGGTGGAAAGTCTAAGAGTACTCCAAGATTAAATGTGAAAGGTGAAAGATATGTGACACCTATAAGTGAGGAACAAAGAAGTGTGCTAATTAGGATACTTAAAATAATGGTTACGTCGCATATTTTCCATTTGTATGGTGTTAACCCTAAAGAGATGCTTGTAGAGGGTGATTACTTGTTTGATGTTGGAGTATATTTTTAATTAGATGGCATGAAAAGAATGTCATAGAAGGAAGCATCCTTCTATTACTTTGATAATAGTCCTCTTTCCTTAATAAATATAAACCCTTAGTTGGTGGCAAGTCTAAGAGTATTCCAATATTAAATGTGAAAGGTGAAAAATAGGTGACACCTATAAGAGTGGAATATAGAAGTGTGATAATTAGGACACTTCCAACAATGGTTACGCCACATCTTTGAAAGATGCTTCTTTCTTTGATGGATTTTCCTTTTCAATTCTCATTTCATATGTAGTGAGGATCCCATGCAATTCATCCATTGTTAATTTATCTAGATCCTTTATTTTCTCAATGAAGGAAATTTTGGCATCAAATGTTGCTTAGTGACCTCAACACCTTTTGCACAATCATTGTTTCTACAACTATTTCACTAAATCCTCTGATGGTGTTGACAATTTCATCCACATGAAGGAGATAGGCTACAACATTTTCTTCATATTTCATTTTCAAACTCTTGAAGTGTCTTCTATGAGTTTGGAACTTAGCCTTATTGACCTTGTGATGTAGACCCCCTCCCTCACTTGGGGTCCATTTGACCTCGTGGTCAAGGATCATTCAAATCTAGAGCTGAATCAATTCTTTGGGATCTATTGAACCCCCATGTTAATGTTCATAGTTCCTCCAATTCCTCGTGTAGGTCCAAATTCTAAACCTATGGGATCTTACTAAGTCGTTTCTCCTTTGAAATAGTTTTTGGGCACCTAGCCTTATTCCTCAATCCAACGCCTCATATGACCCAAGGTTGTGAGAAAGTGTTACTCAATAGCATGCTATTTCAGTCCTTCGATGATCTTCTCCAAGCCCTTTTATTTTAAAACATTGAAACAGGTCTTAGCCACTTTTCCTCTGGTGGAAATGACATATGACCAAGGGATGTGACCTAGAACCAAGCCAAAAGGCACTAATTCGGGCTTCATCCTTCGGTGATTTCTGAACGCATCCAACCACAGAACCCCCGTAAAGTGTCGATCAATGAAGATTCAGATCGGACGACCCTCCTTTCTCCATGGATCAATGAATCATATTTTGTTTTGGACTTCAACAATTTTTAACCATGCCCAACATATGTACAACGCTCGTGAACTGTCGATCGTTGAAATAAGGGGAAGATCAGACTGTTCCTATTCTTCCAACGGATCAATGGTTCATATTATGTCTCTGGTCTTCAATGATTTTCCTTTGGTCATCAAACCACACAACTCTTCATATCTCCTGATGTTGAAACAACAAATGGCTTACCCTGCCTCCATGTGTCCCCTTCTATATCAATGCCCAGAATTCCTTTTGGGACTTCGGTGATTTTTATCTGCCTACACAACAACACAAATTTTTTGAAGCATCAAGTCCCTGGGTTGCAGGATCTTGCACCATGTGTCCTCCTCGATTGGATGGTTAGGATTAACTATGGCCTTCGGGAGTCTCTATCAAAGCTTCTCTAAGTTACTTCCAGAGTGTCGAACCTCCAAACCTTTGGATCTACTGCCACCTTTCCTCCTGTGATCAATGGTCCACAACGCCTTGGGCCTCCAAATTTGGTGGATTTCGAAACCCCTCACCCCAAATCTCTCAGAGTATCTATCCTCTGAAGTGTTATATCGCCTGACACATGCCCTTCACAACGAACAACTACGATGACCTCCAGGACTTCGTCACTTCGAGAGTCTAGGAACTTTCATACTCTTCCTCTCCAATTCGTCTGGAGTGACCCTTCTCTGGAGTGTGGGATCTTCCACCATGTGTCCCTTGCAACAGACGACTGGGATCTTCTCCACTATTTGGAGCTTCGACGATCCTCCCTGCTCCAAATCTATATGCTCCTGGATTTTTGGTCTATTGGACTCCAATATCGACTGCCAAGTTTTCTTGGTGCCAATGACCAGGATTTGATTCAGCCTTTGGAGCTTCGACAAATGTGCACAGTCTATGCCCTGAATCCTTTGGAGTGTTGCGGCTCTAGACTATCCCAGATATGATTCGATGTGTCCTTATAAATGGACAACCATGATGAACTCCTCTCTTTGGATCTTTGGGAGTTCTTGACTCACCTCGACCTATTTCCACCGTAGTACTATACCTCCAGAATCCTTGATCTAGAGACACCTATCCCTCTCATATGGATGGTTCAAATGGAATTTAGATCTTCAGATATTGGAGAGTCCTCTATACTTTGTACCTATATTGACATGTGTATTTGTTAAATGGATGATCCTGATTGATTTCAGACTTTGGGACACTTGTCTCCTCTACACCTAAATGTAGAAAACCCCCATAATTGCGAATTCTGAAGGATATTGAGGATTGAATTCCATGTTACTTACCTCATGATTGGACGACTGTTGCATATCACACCTAGATCTAATGGTTGTGATCTATCCTTCTCTATGTGCACTTCTCCTCCTGCTGGACTCTAATCTAACAGTCCATATTTACTCTGACAACTGATCCAACGACAACTGTAGCTTCTTCTCCCTTATACACTTCACTTTTCTTATGATGAAGGATCTTTGAAATTTCCAAAGGATTATCCTTTTGATCTTTTCTTTAGTAACCTAGACTCCTCATCCTACGTTGCGTCTCCTGAGCTTGAACTTTGGAAATAAGTTCACTTGCACATATTTTGCGCTTCTCCTGCAAAGTAGAACTAGAAGGGTTCCCATCCTCTGTGCAACTTGCAGAGAATCTATGCTCAATGGCACTATCTCTTCTGCTATTTATTAACTTGAAGCCACCCGTCCTCTGGCGCACTCCTTATTCTTTTCTCACAGTCCGAGACTTGGAATATTCTTGACCTTATGCACTTTGTTTAGATACTTTGTGCACACTTGCGCTATTTCTCCTGAGAATTCAACTTACTTGAATCCTGAGGGTCTTGACCCTTTGTTCCTTCAAAGGAATTCTTGTGCTCTCCTATCACTCTACACTCATCCTCCTGAGCTTGGCCAACACTTTATCAATTTATTTGGATTCGTGCACTCCTTGCAATTACCTCTTGAAACCACAACTCTATAAGTTCACTTGCACAATCCTCATGTTGTATGTGTATACTTGCACGGATCGTCCTGGGATTTTCATTTTGGTGCTCTCTCTTGGAAACTTTCTCCTGGAACTTGAAACAAAGTTATCGCACACTCCTTCTTCCTACTCAATGCACATTTTATAGATCCCTCAGAGTGTTCAATAACATTGGTCCTCCTTCTCTTTCAACTAGATACTAGGATGTTCAGTAACTTTGATAAACCTTCCCTGGCACTACTCCTTCTGAGCTTCAGAATTATTCTGGTGTGCCCACCTATCACGCTCTTTCTCAAAACTCACAATAGAGTTCAAGTGCACTCCTTGCACTGGATTCACAGAGTTTTCAACACTCTAGTGTGCACTCCTTGCACAAACCTGAGAGCCTAAAACTACTAAGAAATTTGCACATAGAGAAATCTATCTAAACCTGTAAATGAAAGCTATTTGTAGACATCTACAGTATACATGAATGAACACATAAACACATTGAAAAAATAACCATTCAACACATATAAAAACACAGACACCTTACATGCATGAAAAACTTCTTTTGTATTGTATCTGAATGCTTCTATACAAGATTTACAAAGGTTGGACTACTACAGATTCTTCAACACTTCCTCTCCCCTCTTGAGCTCTCTCCTTGCTCATTCTCTAATATTCTAATCATCTAAATGAATTTTGAAAAAAAAGATATTTTACAAAATAGGGGCTCCTCGAGCCTTCTCTCCATCCACTTACTCACATTGAATTTCATTGAATTACATTCAATGGGCATCTTGTCCAAATCAAATCTAGATCCCTCCTATTGTCAGCCATTAAAGGCAACATTATATGTTACAATAACTTCATATTGTTCAAAGACATGGCTCATATTTCCCTCAGCCCTCAAACATTTAATTACATTTAAAATTTTAAATTTAGGTTGATTTTTGAAAGGATTGCCACGCCCTTCTTTGGGATCCACTCCCTCCTAGTGCGCTAATGTGCTACTTTGCTAGCGCTGATGAGGTGAGCGATGCTCTTGCATCACCTTGTCATCGCCTTCATGGATGTTTTGAATTTTTTCCCAAATATATTTCGCTGATTTGTAATGCATTAATTTGACAAACTCTGATTATGGTAGTCTGCTCAAGATGATGTTCATGGATTTTGCATGATTTTCACTAGCCTTTTTGTTGGCTTTATCTGTTGGTGGAGTAGTTGGGGATGTTTAAATATTCATGACTGATTTCCAAATATAAAAAAAGGGACATTAGATATGTTCACATCCTTATACTTCAGAAGGCATAGTTTGTTCTTTCAAACAACGAAGCCTTGTTTGTAAAGAAACCCCTGACTAGCCATGTGTGCTCCCAAGATCTACCTTCCAATGGTTAGGCTATTTACGAAGGAACCAACTTTGATACAAATTTTTGAGCACACACTTATATTGAGAGGGGGTGGTGTGAATCAATATAATGCTATATTTTCTTTTTTAACATTCATAAACCATAATGAAGTAATCACATAAATGTAACAAATAGAATATACAATATTTAATGTGGAAACCATTTCAGGAGAAAGCCACAAAAACGTATTTTTATAAATTTGTAGGCACCAACCTATGGTTACAAATCTTTGTAGGAGACAACCTATAGGAGACACCAATCCCCTCTTATTTTTTGTAGGAATTGACCTACAAGAGACACCAATCCCCTCTGTTGTTTGTAGGAACTGACATACAAGAGACACAAATCCCCTCTGTGTTTTGTAGGAACCAACCTAATGGAGAGACAAATCCCCACAATTTTTTTTTATGTAGGAACCAAACTACTTACAAGTTTACAATTTCTTCATACACATTTCCTTCACTAGTCTTCTTAATGATTTTGTCTTCACCAAATATACTCTACACTCATTACTTCTTCTTTCCATAGATCTGATTTGCACTCTCTACTTCTGCTTTTCCCAGATCAACTCGACAATCACTCCTTCTTATTTCGTCAGATCTGCTTTGTGCTCACTCCTTTTTATTTTTCTCTTCCTTCACCATATCTTCTTTCTTCTTCTTTTAGTTCTTCCTTAGATATGCCTTTACAATCTTTGTTCTCTAGAAAGCGAGATCTATTTTCTAGAAAACCACATGTGATATTCAGTAATATTTAATCGTTTCTCCTTGAATGATATTCATTCGTCACTCCTCAAAAAATATGCATAATAATATTACATTTTTTGTTGGATTATTGAGAGGAGGGTGAATCAATAATGAACAATTTATACCACTTTTAACCACAATTTATATTCCTTTAACTTATTCAACCATGTTCATCAATTCATCATCGATATATTATTGTATCATAAACATTAACATCCATTAGTGCATAATAAGCAATAATAAACACATCCACAATATACAATACAACAATATTTATGTGGAAACCCAATGCGAGAGAAAACCACTGAATTATTTTCTTATATTTCAAAGAATTACATTCAAGAAAGCACCAACTTTCAATTCTCTAGCTCTAACTGGAAGGATGCTCCAACCCCCTAGTTTCTTTATGCAGGAGAATCGCCAGCAAAGCACAAGCATAGAGGATAGCTGGGCGCACTGACACACATTTTGAAATATTTTTAATTTCAATTAGATCAATGTATTAATGAGAGATTTGACAAAACTTTTGAGTTATAAATATATTTAAATGTTTGAAGGTTGAACCATCACGACAGGTTGATGGGGGAATGTATTTTGATTTATGGATCAGATATTAGTACAGATCTGGAGTTGCGCTCTTATCTGTCTGACATAGTATTTATTGTAATAGGGGTTGAGTAGTTGATAGCTTTTAATTCCATTTAAGAGAGTGTAGAGTAGTTGGAGGGAATGATCGAAGAGCATCTCTTTGTATAAAGATTTGTAATATTGTCTAGTAGTGGTTGTTGAGATGTTGTTGAATCTAGTATGTGTAGATCTCCATTGTAAGCTAAGAGCTGGGAGATGTAGAGAAAGTTGTATGAATGTATGTAAGTTTTAGTTAGATGAATATAACAGATATATTGTCCCAAATGTGTGTATGGTTATATCTATCTAAACGAATGGTAGAGTTTTTTTTTATTTCCTAATTCTCTGTTATTTTTGTTCTTGAATCCATGACTACATTTGCTTTGTTGAATGTGTGAGTTATTGTGGAAAATAGATAAGTCCCAGGTATTTCTTTTCTTTGAGCGGGTGTAAGGTGTGCATAGTGTTTGCAAGGAGTGCGTGACTGAGTCTGTTTTAACTCTAAATCTCAGGAAAGATAGTGAAATTTATACATATGCCAGTAGTGCATTGACTTCTACAAGGAGTGAAGAAAAGAGTTTTTCATACTCGAAATCTCAGGAAGGATAGCGTTATATAGTCATGAGAGAGTTAAAAGTGGTTAGAGAACAATTGCAAGGAGTGCGAGCTCATTCTTAGAGAGAGTGAGAAGAGAACTCTATTACAAAGTGTGCACAAACCAGAAATCCGATTGAGGGTCGAAGGGATTGTTTAGGGGAACAACTCAAAGAATAAAATCTTAGGAGGGAGAGCAAAAAAAATCTTCAAGTAGAGGAATCCTTGAATATCTCGTAAAAACTGGTGAGTGTGAGATTCATTCTCAGGAAGAGAATAAATATTCCAAACCATTAGATATGGTAAATCTACACAGAAGATAGCTGCGAAGTATTTCGATATTTCGTAGTTTGGCAATTTGGAAACTTGACGAAGGTTGGGTCACGAAATCCAAAGTCACTATTCAATATTGACCATTGATCACAAAAGAACACGTGGCAATGGGACCAAAGAGTTAACAAGTCAGGAGATTGGAGGTTATGGGCAAAAGGCATAGAGTTTTTCGAGTCACGAAGCCCGAACCATTGTGGGGTCGGTATATTTGAGGAGACACGTGGCGTAATTTTGGATATTCGGAGCTGAGTGCTTCGAGAAAGAGTGAAGAAAGGATTCTTGAATCCCCGAAGTCCGAACTACGAAGGGATAAGCCCACGGTCGTAGTCGTGGTCACTTGCGAAAGGCGCCTGTGTGTGTGTGGGTAAGGTAATTTCGAGTACTATAGGGACCCAAGGAGTCACTCTGACTCGGTACTTTAATGATCCAAGACTAGGGGGTCACATCAAGTGGTATCATAGAAGAATACATAATTGACTTCTGTAGAGAGGGAGATAAATGTCAGCACAATGATGCCTAGAAGATGTGATGATCCAACTGTAGCCAACAGAGATATGGAAAGGGAGATGAGAGAATTTCATGCGAGGCTGGATTCCATGGAAACAACACAAAGGAGAGCGCCTGATGCTGGAGACGTTAGCGAGGAAGAAATCCAAAATGTAGAAGTTGAAGAAGAAGTTGTAGTTGAGGATGTTGCGGAAGAACGCATGTTGAGAGTGGTTGTCAAATTGGGTGTCAGAGTGAAGATTGGCATCCTAATGTATGGAGGAAATATAGACACAAAGGAATTGCTTGACTAGATTCGAGCAATGGACAAGTATTTCAAATATGAGGATGTCGAAGAGGAGAAAAAGGTAAGACATGTTGTCACTAGGATGAAAGGACATGCAACGTTGTGGTGTGATGAAATGCATGCTGACAGAAGGAGAAAAGGAAAGAAAAATATCAAGAGTTGGGATCGAATGGTAGCTAAGTTGAAGGCGAAATTCATGCCCAAGGATTACCAGATAAATCTATTCAGGAGGATGAAGAACCTGAGACAGAGAGGATTGACTGTGAAGGAGTACACAAAAGAGTTCTATAAATTAAGCATTAGAGTTGGACAAAGAGAGAGAGACGAGGAGAAGGTTTCCAGATACATTAATGTCCAGAGGTACAAAATTCAGGATGAAATTAGTATGAGAAAGATTAAACAGAGGAAAAGGACTTACCCAAGAGAAAAAACAGAAGCACAGAGATGAGGTGGATAAGCCACATAGTCACTCTGAGAAAGGAGGAATTTCTCATGGAAGACAGAGTGGTGGTAGAATTTATTTTACCATGGGTATAGGAAGAGGCAAAGGAGGAGAAGTGAGGTGTTATTCTCGTGGAAATACACGAAATATGTCTTGGTATTGCCTTGAGAGAAAGAAAGGAGGTGAATCTCACATCTCAAAAGTGAAAAAGAGATATGTTGATGCGGAAGGTACAAAGGATGGAATGTCCTTAATGATGAAGAAGGTTCTTTTAAAGAAAGAGACAGAAGCCAAAAGGCCAGTGCAGAGGAACAACTTGTTCAAAACAACTTGCAAAATGAAGGAAAGAGTTTGCAAGGTGATAATTGACAGAGAAAGCACTAACCATTTAGTATCCACAAATATGGTGGAGAATATATATCTGGAGACGACTGCACATCCGACACCATACAAAGTTGCATGGTTTCAAAAAGTTCATCAGTTAACAATTACTCAACAATTCCTGGTTAATTTTAAAATAGGAGGATACAAGGATGAGATCTTGTGTGATGTGATTCCTATGGATGTCTGTCATGTTTTCTTGGGAAGACCCTGGAAATATGATAGGAATTTTATTCATTATGGGAGGAGAAACACATACACCTTAGAGAAGAATGGTAGGACACACATGTTGCTTCCAATTGAGGAAAAGAAGGTGAAAGAAGAAGCCAGCGTGAGCATACTTCTCACGAGTGGGAAGAAACTCCTAGAAAAAGTAAAGAAGGAACAGGAGATGCAATTTGTTGTAGTGAGGAAACCTAGAGTTATCCTTACCAGTACCTCATTGAAATATTTTTATGAGGAAGTTCAGGAGCTACTAGAGAACTTTGTTGATATTGTAGTGGATGAGTTTCCAAACTCATTGCCACCTATCAGGAGCATCTGTCACCATATTGACTTGATACCAGGAGAAAGCTTGCTGAATAAAGAAGCATATAGATTGACACCTCAAGAGAATGAGGAAGTGAAGAGATAGGTTCAATATATGATAGATAAAGGATTGGTCATAGAAATTTTGAGTCTATCTGAAGTGCCAAATGTACTAAGTCCAAATAAGGATGGAGGATGGATAATGTGTACGGACTCGAGGGCCATAAATAAGATTACCATCAGATACAGATTTCCATTTCCAAGGATGGATGACTTGATGGATTGCTTGAGTGGAGCTAACTATTTTTCAAAAATAGATTTGAAGAGTGGATATCACCAGATCAGGATGAGAGAAGGTGATGAGTGGAAGACAACATTAAAGATGAATGAGGGGTTATCTGAATGGCTTGTTATGTCGTTTGGCTTAAAAAATTCCCCGAGCACTTTTATGAGGCTAATGAATGAAATATTGAAGTATTTCATTGGTAAGTTTGTGATTGCATATCTGAACGATATACTGGTGTTTAGAAAAAGTAAGGAAGAACACTTGGGACATTTAGCATTGGTGATGAGGAGGTTGCAACAAGAGAAGTTGTTAATCAATTTTAAAAAGTCGTCTTTATTGAAGACAAAACTCATATATTTGGGTTTTGTTATTTCTTCAAATGAGTTGAAGATGGATCCCGAAAAGGTGAAAGTGATCAAAGAATGGTCATTGCCAAATAGTATCTTTGAGGTAAGAAGCTTCCATGGGTTAGCAAGTTTTTATCAGAAGTTCATCAAGAATTTTAGCAGGATTAGTGCTTAGATGATGGATACAGTAAAGAAAATACACAAGTCTTTCAAATGGACAAAGGAGGCTGAGAGGAGCTTCAACATATTGAAGGAGAATATAATTGAGCAACCAATTATGGTTCTACCGGATTTCGGAAAGACATTTCAGGTAAGATGTGATGTGAGTGGAGTTTCAATTGGACCAGTCTTAAGACAAGACAAAAGACCTATTGCATATTTCAGTGAGAAGATTAATGAATATAAACACAATTAATTCGCATACGACAAAGAGTTCTATGCCATGATCCAAGCATTGAAGAAATGGAGACTTTCTCTTGTATTGAAGGAGTTTGTCTTGTATAGTGATAATCACACTTTGAAATTCATAACCAGAAGGGAGAAGTTAAACTAGAAACATGCTAAGTGGATAGAGTTTATGAAAATTTTCACTTTTGTCATTAAACATATTTCTGGAAATACTAACAAAGTTGTTGATGCATTAAGTAGGAGAATTTTAATTCTGCAGGAATTTCATATCAAAGCCTTGGGGTTCGATCACCTTCAGTAAATGTATAACAGTGATCCAGAATTTGAAGAAGCATATGAAGCATGTGTGAATCCTATATTCAGAGACAGAATCCAGTGGGACGAATATATAATTCATGATGAGTTGTTTTTCAAAGGGTGTTAGTTGTGTATATACCCAAAAGATCGATGAGGGAGAATTTGTTGAAGGAAAAGCATAGCGAAGGTCTAGCCGAACACTTCGGCCATGAAAAAATGTTTTACCAAGTAGCCAATTCATATTATTGGCCAGGTATGAGGGCGGAGGTGAAGAAATTTGTGAGCAACTATAAGATTTGTCAATATGCTAAGGGGAAGAAACAAAACACTAGATTGTATCAACCATTGCCTATTCCAGAGAGGCCTTGGGATGCAATAAGCATGGATTTTGTGTTGGGATTGCCAAGAACACAAAGAGAAAGTGATTCCATATTTGTGGTGGTGGACATATTTTCGAAAATGACACACTTTATCCCATGCTAGAAGACCAGTGATGCAACACATGTTGCAAAATTGTTTTTCAAAGAGATTGTGAGACTCCATGGATTTCCCAGGAGTATAGTTTCAGACAGGGATACCAATTTTATTGGTCATTTCTAGAGAACATTGTGGAAAAATTTGGGGACAAATCTATCTTTCATTTATGCATATCATCCACAAATGGATGGATAGACCGAGGTGGTGAATAGAAGCCTATGATATTTGTTGAGGAGTTTGGTTACTGAACACCATAGTCAGTGGGATCAAATTCTAGCACAAACCAACTTTTCATATAATGACTCAGTGAAAAGGAGCACTGGAAAAATCCCATTTCAAATCGTGTATGGAATGAATCCAAGAGGAGTTTCAGAGTTAACAGATTTGAATCAAAGTGAGTTTAGAAGCACGGCAGCAGAATATTTCACTGCAGAGATGCATGAACTTCACAATCAGATCAAGAAGCAGTTGAAAAAGACCAGCAATGAGTACAAGCATAGAGCTGATCAACATAGGAGAAATCTTGAATATGAAGTTGGAGATCAAGTTCTAGCACACCCGAGGAAGGAAAAATTCATGACAGGAACCTATAACAAGATTAAGTTGAAAACGATAGGGCCATGTAAAATCTTGAGAAGATTCGACGATAATTCTTATGAGTTAGAGTTGTCAGAAGATGTGGGTATATCACCCATATTCAACATTGCAGACCTATATCTTTACAAGGAATATGGAGATGAAATAATTGAAGATCAAGGAAAGATCCGGTGGGAGAAACAAATGCCTATAGCAGAAAATATGCAGATGGAAACGATTATGGACCAATGAGTTGGTAAGAAGCCCAGAAGGAAGACATATTTTGAATACTTAGTGAAATGGAAAGGAATACCAGCATAAGATTCCAGCTGGGTTAATGAAGTAGAGATCCATAAGCATGGAATATCAGTGTAGGAGCTCATGGACATGAATCCATGAATTTTTCAGCCAAGGGAGTATGATGCAGGAGCATCGCCAGCAAAGAAGAAATGTAGAAGATAGTTGGGTGCACTGGCGCACATTTTGAATTTTAGTTCGATCAATGTATTAATGAGAGATCTGACAGAACTTTTCAGTTATAAATATCTTTAAATATTTGAAGGTTGAACCATCACGATAGGTTGATGGGGGAATATATTTTGATTTATGGATCAGATATAAATACAGATCTGGAGCTACACTCTTATCTATCTGACACAATATTTATTGTAATAGGCATTGAGTAGTTGATAAATTTTAATTCCATTTAAGATAGCGTAGAGTAGTTGGAGGGAATGCTCGAAGAACATCTCTTTTTATAAAGCTTTGTAATATTTCCTAGTAGTGGTTGTTGAGATGTTTTTGAATCTAGTATGTGTAGATTTCCATTGAAAGCTAAGAGTCGGGAGATGTAGAGAAAGTTGTATGATTGTATGTAAGTTTCGCTTAGATGAATATAATAGATATATTGTCCCAAATGTGTGTATGGGTATCTCTATCTGAATGAATTGTAGAGTTTATGTTATTTCCTAATTCTCTTTTATTTCCATTCTTGAATCCATGATTGCATTTTCTCTATTGAATGTATGAGTTATTGTGGAAAATAGATAAGCCCCGGGTATTTATTTTCTATGAGCGAGTGCAAGGTGTGCATAGTGTTAAGGTTTAATCTATTATTAGGTTTCTTTTCATTTCACTAGATAACCATAGCATAAATAGGATCACTGAGAAATACACAATCACAAGAGACACATCATTTATCCTGGGAAACCCTCATGGGGAAGAAAACCCAACAAAAACTTCCTTAATATAGATAGCTAATACAATTCCAAGACATAACTCAAACCAATATAGGGCTTCTCATTTTTCCTATTATAATTAGGTTTTGACCAATCCGCAAAAGGGGATTTGGTCATTTGCAATATTTGACATGATCAATCCACAAAAGGGATTGATCTAATGAATAATACATCAATAATAATTAGAATTCTCTTTGAATTTACAATATTTCAACACTCCCCCTTAACAATAAGGGTATTCTACAACAACATCAGGCTAGAGAGAGGAAAACATCATCAACAACATCTTGGAACACTAACTGGCATATCTATAAATCATCGAAAGTTTTTCTCATCATCAACATCATCATTCACAATAGAGAGCTGGAATGATATCATCATCTTCATCAACATGGATTAGTATGAAACTAATACATCATCATCACATAATGAGGCTGGTCACATCATCACAGCACGAGGCTGGCACATCATCATAGCATGAGGTTGGCACATCATCAAAACAATTAAGCTAGAATGACCACACATCATTTAAGATGGCAACACCACACAACAATTAAGCTAGAATCACAACACAACAATTAAGCTGGCACGACCACACAACAATTAAGCTAGAATCACAACACAAAAATTAAGTTGGAAACACCACACAACAATTAAGATGGAATCACAACACACCAATTAAGTTGGAAACACAACACAACAATTAAGCTAGAATCACAACACAACAATTAAGATGGAAACATATCACTACTCCCCCTTTCGAGGGAGGTCCTTTCAGGCTATACCAAGCTTATCTCTAAAGTTATCAAACTTTACATGAGATAGAGGCTTGGTCAACACATCAACAACTTGTTCATCCATGCTAATATATTGGAGCTTTATGGCTCCTCTCTGCACCATGTCACAGATGTAATGATATCGGTTCTCTATGTGTTTTGACTTGTCATGAAATGCATGATTCTCTGTCATCTTTATACAACTTTGGTTATCACATAGGATCATGGTTGCTTCCATATCTAGGTCGAATAGACCAGTCAACAACTTATGAAGCCATGTGGCTTCACAACTAGCAGAACACACAACAATGTATTTTGCTTCTGTTGTACTAAGAGAAATTATTGATTGCTTCCTACTCTACCATGAGATCACAGTTGATCCCAAACTGAAACAACATTCTGAAGTGCTCTTCCTATTAGAGACACTTCCAACCCAATCTGAATTAGTGTACCCACTCAGTTTGAAGTCATGATCTCCATCATAACTGAGACCAAGATATAATGTATCTTTAAGGTACCTCATCACATGTTTTTCAGCAACTAGGTGAACATGTCTGGGTTCTACCAAAAACTGAATCAAGGTGTTCACGACAAAAAAAATATATGGTCTAGTGTTCGTCAGATACATTAGTGATCCAATGATCTATCTATACAGTGTGTCATCAATCAATTTTGATGAAGTGTCAACCAGAAGCTTTTGCTTCATTTCCATGGGTGTGTTCATGGACTTGCACTCCAACATATCAAATCTCTTCAAGATTTCAACTGCATACTTCCCCTGGTTAAGGAAGATTCTCTCTGGGCTCTTCCATACCTCAAGACCTAAGAAATAATGCATTAGGCCAAGGTATTTCATCTCAAATTCGGTAGCGAGCTTATTTTTACATTCGGTGATGAGATTTTCTTCTCCAGTTAAGAATAAGTCATCCACATACAACAACAATATTACCGACTCATCATTCATAACCTTGAAGTAGAGGTTAGAATCAGCTTTACTCTTGGTAAATCCGAAACTCATCAGAAAATTGTCTATATTTCCATACCAAGCTCTAGGAGATTGCTTCAACCTATACAGATCATTTTTCAACTTGCAGACATGAGTCTTCATGTCTTCAACTTCAAATCCTTGAGGTTGTTCTATATACACTTCTTCTTCGATGACACTATTTAGGAAAGTTTTATTTACATCCATCTAGTGTAACTTCCACTTCATCTTAGCTGCAAGGGATATGATGGTCTTGATCGAAGTGTATCTGGCTACAAGAGTGAATGTATCTTCATATTCAATGCCTTCCTTTTGAGAAAAGCCATGAGTGAAAAACCTTTCTTTATACTACTCAATACTTCCATCAACAACATGTTTTATTTTGAAAATCCATTTGGAAGATACCACATCCTTTCTCTTCGGTCTGGGAACTATTTCCCATACATCATTCTTTATTATGGATTGGTATTCTTTTGTCATGACATCTTCCCATTCTTTATTTTGAATGGATTCTTCAAAGTAGGTAGGCTCTTTCTCTATGATATCACATAACAAAGCCATATAACTGGAGAATGGATTAGATCTCTTCACATGTCTCGTGGTTCCTTCGAGAACACCATACTTCTCTCCATCTTGAATAATCTCCCTAGCCCAAGCAAGCTTTATCTTATGGGAGATCGTCATCTGAGGAGGCTCTTGAAATTATACTATGTCACGATCTTCTAGAATTTCCTCATTAGGGGAAGATATGACTTCCCTCTCTGGTTCTTCAACTCTGGGAACCTCCCTCACTGATTCTACAACTCTGGGAGCTACAACTTCCTCTTCATATACTTTTTCAAGCCAACATCTTCTTGATTTCTTGCGTGTTTCATATTAATCAAAGGTCACATCCATGATGATCTCAGTTAGATGGTGACCTGGTATATAAACCCTGAAGGCCTTGGAGACCTCACAATATCCCAAAAATATTCCCTTCTTTCCTGAAGGGTCCAACTTATTTCTTTTCTCTTTCAAAATATGTATAAATATTGGGAAGCCAAATATTTTGAGATGGCTTACTTATGGCTTCTCTCTGGAGAACATCCCTTCAGGGGTCTTGAACCCAAGTTCACTATGGGATAATTGGTTTTGTACATATACTGTTGTTTTTGTTACTTCTTCCCATAAGCACATTGGAAGATCTTGATCATGAATCATGGTATTCACTGCTTCCATTATAGTTATTTTATTTCTTTCTTCCACCCCGTTTTGTTGAGGATTGTAAGGAGTGGTGAGTTCCCTCTTAATCCTTACATCTTTGCAATAGTTTACAAAATCTTTCGAGGTGTATTCTCCTCCATTATCTGACCTGAGTATCTTAATATTTCTTTCAGAAATATTCTCTATCAAGTCTTTGAATTCCTTGAATTTAATGAACAATTCATATTTTGATTTCAAAAAGTAAACCCAGGTCTTACGAGAATAATCATCAATAAAAGATACATAGTATACATATCCACTGATGGAGGATGATGGCATTGGGCCACACACATATGATTGAATGAGTTCTAAGACTTCTTCTGCTTTATTGTCTCTCTTCAGAAAAGGGTTCTTTATGTTCTTGCCTTGTGCACACCCATTGCACACACCTTCATGGTCAACCTTGAGTTCTGGTAGACCTGTGACTGCCTTGCATACATATGGTAATGCCTTGTAGTTTATGTGGGCTAGTATTCTATGCCAAAGTTCACATGGATTTTCAATAGCATGGGTCATGGAAGCTTCTGAGTGACCCTTTAGCTTATACAAGCTACCTTCTTCGTTTCCAATGATGATTTCTTCTTTCATGGTTTTACCCTTATCCCACATAAGAAATTCTCCATCTATAAAGGCAATTCTGAAGCATTTCTTTTCTAAAGATGATATGGAGAGTAGGTTCTTTGTCAAACATAGTACATAGAGTACATCCTTCATCTTCATTGGAGTCCCTAAATTAAGCTTGTAGTTTGATTCTCCCACTCCCTTGATAGGGTATTGATAATCATCTCCAAGTGTAACTTTCTGAGAGAACTTATTTTCTGAAAGGCAAGAGAGAATATATCTTTGACCTGTCATGTGATTTGAAGCACCACTATCAATGAGCCAATTTTCCACTCCAAGTGATACCGATCTAGAGAAGGACAAGATTAAGACATAGTCTTCAATGCGTTCTCTTATCATCTTTGCAGGTGGCTATTCATATTATACTTCATGGGCATGGTGCCTCTTATTTTTCCTCTTTTATTCTTCTCATCTAGTTGGACAATGTCTCACAATATGTCTTATCTTGTCATAATGGTAGCATTGGTAAGATGAGAAGTCTCTTTCTTTTCTTTGTCCTTTCTTCTAGAATCTCTTAGGTTGAGATTCTTTATACATGAATTTGTTTTGGGGGTGAGAATATTTATGAATTTAATTCTAGAAGTAAGACTTCTTTCTTCCTCCTTTAGTGTGAGTAGCTAGGGTTTGATCTTCATCTCTTGATAGTAAATCTTCTCGGTTAGCTACTCTTGTTTCTTCTTGAATACATTCTTCCTAAAGACTATCAAATTTTAGTTTCTTCATTCTAGAACAAATGGTTTGGATGAATGCATCCCATGTTCTTGTGAGACTATTAAGGGATATCATTACGAGTTCTTCTTCATCTATAGTATCTCCAATTACTTCTAGTTGTTCTTTGAATTGAGATATTCTGGAGAAGTATTCCTGGATCAATTCTCGTTTCTGCATCCTTGTATTCTTGAGTTGAGTTCTTAGATTCATCTTCTGGTTTATGTTATTTCCTTCATATAATATGGTTAGGGCATCAAAAATTTATTTTGGAGTCTTCTTTGAAGACACTTGAGGAATCAAGTGACCTTTGATAGAATCTACAATGATTCTTTTAGCCCTAATTGTGTCCTTTTGGTGCTTTGCTTTCTCTACAACATCGATGGGTTCTTGTACTTATTCTTTGATGAATATTTCTAATTCATTCTCTTCAAGAATGAGTCCAATCCTATACTTCCAGGCACAAAATTTTCCCACACCTTTTAGCTTGTCAACAAGCTTAGTTCTTGCAAACATCTTTTACTTGGAGCTAGGAAAATGACCAAAAAATGAAAATGCTCAAAATTGAATTCTAAAATTACCAGGAGGTGCGCTTGGATGAGGTGAGTAGCTTGGTGTGGTTATATTTAGGAAAATCCAACTTTTACCCCTTCAAACTTGATCAGCGAATTTCTAGACTGGTGCTTCTAGTTTTCTAGTACTTTTGGTACTTTTGGTATTTTGATTTTTTGGTACTTCTGGTACTTTGTGAAATAGGGTTTCACTTTCTAGGAGATCTATCCACTGAAACGTTGTGTTGAGGATGCCAAAGTGATCCTTGAGGAAGGGAGAACTTTTCTAGATGGTTTTGGGGATGAAATTCTTCTTCAATAAAAGCCTTAATTTGCATGTACGACAACAATGATGTTTTTCTCTTTCTCTTGTGAAGGATGCTCTCTTAAGCTTAGCTCGGATACCATGTTAAGGTTTAAGCTATTATTAGGTTTCATTTCATTTCACTAGATAACCATAGCATAAATAAGATCACTGAGAAATACAAAATCATAAGAGACACATCATTTATCCTGGGAATCCCTCATGGGGGAGAAAACCCAATAAAAACTTCTTTAATATAGATATCCAATAAAATGCCAAGAGATAACTCAAACCAATACAGAAGGTCCTCTCCCACGAATCCACCTCTCTCTCTCTCTTTTCCTTCTTCTCCAACTACAGCTCTAAACTTGCACTCTGATGAAAAAGTGAGTGTGTGCCCAAATGAGGCGCTAAAATCTTTATTTATACAATCTAGCACATGTGGACAGAGGTGTCTTTTCACTGGTAGGGACGACTTCTTATTTTAGGTGGTTATAACCACCTTTAATATATTATGGGGCTGAATTCTCATTATTCCTATTGAAATTAGGGTTTGACCAATCCGTAAAGGGGGATTTGGTCATTTACAATATCCGACATGATCAATCCAGAAAATGGGATTGATCTAATGAATAATACATCAATAATAATTAGAATACTCTTTGCAGTTACAATATTTCAAAACACAGTGTCCGCAAGGAGTGTCTGACTGAGTCTGTTTTGACTCTAAAGCTCAAGAAAGATAGTGGAATTTATACATATGACAATAGTGCATTGAATTCTACAAGGAGTGGAAAATAGATTTTTTCAGACTCGAAATATCAGGAAGGACAATGTGATACAGCCACGAGAGAGTTAAAAGTGGTTGGAGAACAATCGCAAGGAGTGTGAGCTCATTCTCAGAGCGAGTGAGAAGAGAATTCTATTGAAAAGAGTGCACATAACATAAATCTGATTGAGGATCGAAGGGATTGTTCAGGGGAACAACTCAAAGAAGAAAATCTCAGGAGGGAGAGCAGCGTAAATCTTCAAGTAGAGGAATCCTTGAATTTCTCGTAAAAACTGGTGAGTGCGAGATTCATTCTAAGGAAGAGAAGAATGATTCAAGACCATTAGATATGGTAAAGCTACACAGAAGATAGCTACGAAGTATTTCGATATTTCATATTTCGACAAGTTGGAAACTTGACAAAGGCCGGGTTGGGAAATCTAAAGTCACAATTCAATATCGACCGTTGATCACATAAGAACACATGGCGATAGGAAGAAAGAGTTTGCAAGTCAGGAGATTGGAGGTTGTGGGCGAAAGGCCTAGATTTTCGTGAGTCACAAATACCGAATCATTGTGGGGCCAGTGGATCCGAGGAGATGCGTGGTGTAAGTTTGAAGATTCAGAGATGAGCACTTAGAGAAGGATTGAATAAATGATTCGGGAATACCCACATTCCAAACCGCTAAGGGATAATTCCACAGTCATTGTCGTGGTTACTTGCAGAAGATGTTTGTGTGTGTTTGGGTAAGGTAATTCCAGGTACTGCAAGGACCCAAGGAGTCTCTCTAAATCAGTACTTTAAGGATCCAAGACTGGGAGGTCCCATCATTTATCATGCTTCAACCTAAAGGAAGCTACAAATCCCTAATTCTCTAGCTCCAACTAGAAGGAGGCTACAACCCCTGGGTTGTCTGATTGCAACTTGAAGGTGGCTACAACCACTTAGTTCTCAGGCTCCAACCTAAAGGAATATCCAACTCCCTGATTCTTTGGCTCCAACTGGAAGGAGGCTATGACCCCCTTTCCTTTCCCTGTCCAACCACCCTAAAATATAAATTTCAATTTTAGACAACCTGTCACTATCACTGAATCAACCAGTGCCACTATCAACTTGTCATTGTCAACATGTACCAACAACCTTTAAAAACGTGTACCAATCAACCTACACCAAACAACTTGTAACAATCTGTACCAAAAACCTGTAACAACTTGTACCAACAAAATTTCATCAACTATGCACAAGAAAACCTGTCACAACAACCTGTCACATCAACCTCATCAACCTATCAGATCTATTCACAAAGATCAACCACCAAAACAACTCTCAACCATATGCATAATATCACCAAGATGTACATCAACCAAGACTACTCACAAACATCAACAAGATGTACCACAATCAAGATGTACTTCTAAAAGTATACCAATACATATATGCCACATAATCCATAAACCATGTGCCAACAATACTACTAGCAATTGCCTCTAACAATGTACCAATCATGTATAAACTATAGATCAAACTATGACTCATCAATTTGTACCAACATCACCATATCATACACCTCATGCATGTGCCAACTCATCAACTATATGTCTCAACATTTACCCAACATTTACCTCAACCATATACCAAAGATATATGCAAATATAACCAACAAGATTTCTCTAGCAATACATCACAATATCCATAGGTCAAATACCATAAACCCTCACATCAAACCATGTTCCAAACCTCACTATTGTGTAGCCTCAAGTGTGTACCAATCATATACCAAGACAACTAACAAAAGGCTCTCATTATTTATGTAATATATACCAATAAAACTGAGACATTCACCAACAATATACTTCAACAGATCTACCTCAAAACCATTCACTACAGCAAGTACTATACATCAAATACTTCATATAAACATGTACCAAGAATRTTCCTCAACAGATCAATAACATACCTCTAACTAGTATCACATCATCGTGAGATACCTCATAAACAAAGTGTCATAATCTCATTGATAGAGTACTTAACATGACCGACAATATACCTTAACATAAGTTCCTCAATCCACACACTAGGTTTTGTACCATGCATCTAAGGTATGCCTCAAGCATATACTCCAAATATAAACCATATATCATCATCATACACCCTTCAAAAAACACATACAATCATACCTGTATCTCTGTGACTGACCTGTAACATTAGATCTCAGAAAACCATGGCTTACTCAACTACTGCAGTTTGTTCCATCCATTTTTCCAAAATTTACCATTTCCTCACTTGTTTCACACTACTTGACCCACAAGGATGCCTCTCTAGACATCTATAGGCTAACCCATGAGGACCTTAGTAATTAGGTTTTTTCATAAACCCTTTCCCTCTGCAACTTTGAAACTTTGTTTTCAAACTTTCTTCACTTCCTCAGCTTCACACAACCTCAGGTTTGTAAATCATTCCTGCAAATAACCTTTCAAAAAATAGATATTCAACTAAGTTCAATAGGTTCTAATAATATTCCCTTGCTCTCTTATTTATACTTTGTCAGGTGCCTTACTCTAGAAGTTTCCATGTAACTGCTTTACCCCTTTTCCATATTCTAGGGATAACCCACTTTCTTTAATTAGTCAAATCATAATTTCTTTACCCTCAACTAAATTCTTGTTGTAACCATTTTATTATTTAATTAATTTCTTATTGCAACAACTTTACCCATGGTTAACTCCTATTTACAACCAATTTGACTAGTAAATGTCTTCTAAGAGGTTCTAGAATAATTGACTTCTTTGACCTTTTAGGGGATTCTAGATAACTCAAAAGGGTTCTCCAACTTCACAAATCCATAACTCCCTAACCGTGAGGAGTTATATAACATGCACAACATGTACTATCCATCCATGATAGTCTTACATGCATATTCCCTCATATTTATGTCTAAATTCCTCAAACAAACTTGGGTTCCTTAACCACACCTATGGAGTTACTAGAATGTGTTACCAGACATACTCAAGGGTTGACATCAATCTCTAAGGGTTGAAATCAATATACAATATCATATTCCAAGGGTTGACATTAATGAAAACCAACTATCCAAACCAATTTTCCATCAATCTAAACCAACTATCCAACAATCTACCTCTTTGGCATTGATGGAAACACCAACATTGATGGAAACAATTATTCATGACAATAATCATGCTCATGCTCCATATTATCATCGCTCCTCATCAATGTTTCTATCTCTCCCCATTTGACATCAATGGAAAAGGGCATCTCCCTTTGGGGATACTCCCCCTTATTGAACTCTCCTTGGGGTTTCTCCCCCTATCTTCATTCCTCTCATTACTCTCTCTCTCTCTCTCTCTCTCTCTCTCTCTCTCTCTCTCTCCATTTGACAAAGGATTAACTCCCTCCTTCTATTTGACATTGTACTTGCTCTAACCAATCCTGGTTAAAATAATAACTCTCCCTGTGGGTGTGTCTCCCTATCTGTATGCTATAAATCTTCCTTTATAAATATCTCTCTCTGATGATCTCTGCACATTGTTGTGTATATCAATATAGGTATTCCTGTACCTCCTTCATTTTGGAGTTATTTTCCATTGGTGCTTCCTTATATAATAAACTGAGATATATAAAAATCATTAAATATTAATCATTCAAAATTTAAGGATTCAAATAATCATCCAAAATGCTTTGAACCAAGCTCTGAATCAATATATGAACCAATCTATGAATCCATCTTTGCACATACTTTCCAATACTCTTCTACTCAATTGTCCACACTTTTGACCCATATGTTACTGTACTATCATTAAGTCTTCACTCCTGCAATTGATCATCCAATTTCAACCATGTCCACTGGTCTTCTCAATCTATAAAACAAACATTGTATATCTAGAACAAGTCGTGCTGAAGATATCTTTGTCTAAATACAATCATATAATTTTTCCTGTGTAATTTTCCAACTGATCAATCTGTCATACTGTACTTCTTCTAACTAAATACTCTTAGTTTGTCTACTTGAACTCTGTAAGCTACTCGAAATATGGTTCTCCAATCTGTCTCAGCTATTGCATAGAATCCCCTTGTCTAATATTCATATTACCTAGGAGTCTCCAAGATGGATGGATCAAAAGAATACCTTCTCTGATGTAGAGTCATCATCATCTTCATCTATAGATTCATCATCCCTCTGAACTTTGAATTTTCCCTTTTTGCATGTGGATTGATCTCGCTCTATAATTCCTAAAAGTACAATCTCTTGAAATTGTTCCTTATTTACCTACTCTTCTTTTATTTCTCACACTACTACAAATCTTATGATATCTAGAACATGTTTTTGATTCACCCGTCCTTCTTTTCTTTCATTTCTTCTCCAAACCGTTTTGTATCAGACATCTTCCTCTTATCTGTAGATTTGTCTTCATCTTGTATTATTTCCTATCTTGTGATTTTTGGGACTTGATCTTTATTCACCTATTCTTCTTGTCTTATTTTCCATACTTTCTTATATATTATATCAATGTTCTCTTTCATGGAAGTATTGATCATTCTTCTATAATCACGAGCTATGTGTCCATAGTTATGACACTTATAACATTCAATGTTACATGGGGCCACATAAACATTTCTTTCTTGAACATTGATTTCATAATCCCTACAATATGAAACCTTATGTCCAAAGTTGGTACAATAAAAACAATTACCATAAAATAAATTTACATACTTGGGAGTGAATGATCATCTTTGTGGTGTATTCCTTCTGAATTCTTGCCTTGGTTGTGTTGATTAAGGCTGGTTTTCATTGATGTCAACCCTTGAAGAAAGCCTCATAGCAAAAAGGTTGGGTAATGGAACCAAGATTGGTTCATGTAAATATGACTCGTTATTGTTTTGTCATGGTTGATAATAAGTAGAAATGGATGAACTCCAAAGTGGTACCCTTATGGTGAAAGCCCTCACGAGAAGATGCTTTGTGGATTGAGTTATCCAAGAGGTATGGTTAGAGAACCCAAGCTAATTTGTGGAATAATGAGATGAATGTTAGTGAATTTTTCATTGAAAATATCCTAGATGGATAGTGCTTGTCATGCCATTTCTGGTCGTATGTGAAACATCACATAACTCCTCACGGTTAGAGAGTTATGGCCATGAGAAGTTGGAGAACCCAGGTTTGGGTAATGGACCAAGTTTGATTGATGGATAATGGTATGATTTTTGATATATTTGTAGGTAATACTATTCCATATAGATGGTACATGTCATTCCATTTTTGGCGATATGTGGAATGTCACATAAATCCTCAATTTTTGAGAGTTATGGCCTTACGAAGTTGGAGGACCCTCTTATTTCATCTAGAGCCCCAAAAGGTCAAAGTAGTCAAAGTGGTTTAAGATATTTTATAAGGTAAATGTAACGTCCCTAGCCACCCATGGCTAGGCCATGCTACAAGAGGAAACACTTTCGTTCTCTCACTGCGGAACATATTGTAACATACCCAGTATTCAACTGAGCTATGCCACATAAATTTTATCTTCAAACTGCATGCCATTATAACATATACATACAACACTCTTGCAGAATCTTTACATATAAATGTAAAAAAACAATCACATTATGTAAATATACGATTTCATACAGAAATAACAGTAAACACAAATATGCAACATATAAAGGGAAATACCCATAAACATACAAACAGTTATAATCACATATATGATAAATCATAACATAAGCACGTAAATGACAATGTAACATGCAAATTTATCACATGATTGGTACTTATCTTGGAAATATTGTCACCAACTATGTACAGATTGTCCACGAAACTCACAGCCTTAGACTACACTGTACATCACTCTCAACAGTGATTCACCCCCGAGATGGGACTAAACTCCACCTAGGTAAATGGATTCCTAACCAGGCTAAAGGCTCATAGACAACAGGAAAGTCTTTGTCTCAGGTGCTCACTCAACTAACAGCCTACAACCTCTCATTGCCCACATGCCTGTCCCACCCAAGGATGTGTGCCCCTTCTTTTCTCAACAGTCCCTCAGCTGCCCCACTACCCTTCCAGGGCTTCAGCAACAAGCTAGACACAAAGTCTCAGAGAACTATAGCTACAATTTAGCACCTTTAGGAAATCAATTCCTCATCAATTCTCTTTCTCAAAGAATTTCTCACGGGCTTGACAACCTGTCTCTTCAATTTTCCACAGGCCTGACAACCCACTTCTTCAATTCTTCTCCCAAGCTAACTAGGTACACCAATAAGAAAAGGTTATGGAAACAGGTTCTGAAACAGTGAAAATGAATTTCTGAAGGATAACATACTGCGTGAGTGAAATGGTCCTAGAATCATTGACTGGATGACTGAATGATGGTAGGAATCATGGGAGAGATGATCGTTCAAATGATGGTGAAGCTGATGGAGAAAAAGTGTGTAAATGAACTAAGTCCCCACGATATGTATGCATGTCCCCAACTTGTCATGTTGGAAGCTACTTTGGTCCACTTGTCCCCAACTTTAGAACTTAGGATAAAATAATTATCCATACTTTATGTTTTAAAAAATATTAATATAATATTCCTTTTTTTTGGCTTAAGCTCTCTATCTTATCCCTTTCCCTTAACGTTTTCCCCTCCCTTTCCCTAACTACTGAAGTTTAGTCCCCCATCTCTTTTATCTTGGTTCGTCTGCACTCAATGATGTATTTTATATTAATCATGAGACATATATAAGATAGGTGCACTGGCCTAATTCCAAAACATAAGCATCCCAACTTATAATAACTAGCTCACCAGCCTATACCACATATCATATACACAAGGCTCACTGACCTCCATACTGCACGCAGTATCCGAGAATGTGCACACTACATCATTTTACTGCGCAGTACTTGCACGCACTATGCCATGAAAGGTGCATTACAAAATGATGTCAAACATCTCACCAGCTTAAGTACACTTACATTAAATTTACAATTGGATTCGGCCGATGTATATTACAATCCCCTCCCCTTATTTATGCACTAGCCTCAGTGCATCATATACCCATATACAACAAAGTTTTCAAAAATCCTAAAAAAGATGGGGTTATTTTGTCCACATTGCATACTCATTCTCCCAAGTAGTGTCCTCAAGATCGTACCAGGTCCATTGGACCTTTACAAGTCCTATGGATCAATTCCATATTTGCTTGATTTTTCGGTCCAAAATGCACACCGGATGCACTTGAAAAGAGCCTTCTTGCTCCACCTGAATCACATTCCAATCAATAACATGATTAACATCAGGTATATATTTCTTTAGCAATGATACATGGAATACATTATGAACAGACATAGATGTAGCAAATGCAATCATATAATCAATTGGGCCAATCCTCTCTAGGATTTCAAATGGCCCACAAAATCTGGCTACCAACTTGGTGCATCTTCCCAGCTTCAGGGAACTCCTGTTAACTTTCACTTTCAGGAAAACGTGATCACCCAATTTGAACTCTCTCTGGGTTCTATTATTATCGGCATAACTTTTCTGCCTGTCTTGGGTAGATTTTAAATTTTGCTTAATTTTTATCATTTGGTCCTCCATCTCCTTGAGCAAATCTGGCCCAACTACTGTCCTATCAACTGGATTATCCCAACTCACAGGATTATTTCACTTTCGGTCGTAAAGTGCTTCAAATGGGCTCATCTTCAATGATGCCTGATACCCATTATTGTAAGAAAATTCTACCAAGTGCAGGTATTCTTTCCATTTCAATGGTTTGTCCATCACATACATCCTCAGTATGTATTCTATCACTCTGTTCACCCTCTCTATCTATCCATCATATTCAGGATGATAAGATGTACTAAAGTTTAGATTCATTCTGAATCCTTTGAACAATCCTTTCCATAAATTCAAGGTGAATTTTGGGTCTCTATCGAAAACAATTGTTTTAGGAATTATGTGCAATCGTGCCACTACCTTCATGAAAATATCAACAACATCTGTTACCTTGTGAGTAGTTTTCAGTGGAATAAAATGGGCAGATTTTGTAATCTTTTCCACCACCACCATGATCAAATCATGCAGCTTGCCTATTCTAGGCAATTCCGTAAAAAAATCCATTGTCACCACTTCCCACTTCCATTCAGGAATGGGCCAAGGTTGAAGCAACCCTGCTGGGTGTCTATGCTCATCTTTAACTTTCTGACATTCCATACATCTAGCGATGTATTCAGCGATTTCTCTCTTCATACCTAGCCAAAAGTAATCGCTCTTGATCACTTCCATAGTTTTCAGATATCCAGGGTGTCCTGCATAAGGGAAATTATGCATTTCATGAAAAATCATACAATTCAAGTCCTAGACATTTGGAACAAAAATTATGTTCTTATGCAATAGTATTCCATCTATTCCCAAATTATAATTATCCACTTTTTGCGACATCTTACCCTGTTGTATCTTTGCTACCAATTCACTGTATTATAGATCTGCATTTGTAGCCTCCAGAATTTTTCTTTTAATATCAGTCTGATACATGCTAATGGCTATAGCATGTATTTCATGCACCCTCCTACTGAGTGCATCAACCACTTTATTCTCTTTTCCCTTGATATGATTTATATCAAAGTCATATTCGCTTAGAAATTCTAACCATCTTCTTTGCCTAGAATTTAGATTTGGTTGATCAAATAAATATTTTAGACCATTGTGGTCTGTTCTTAGCATGCACTATGGCTTCCAACTCCAAGTCATGAGTGGCATAGTTTCTTTTATTCTCCTTCAACTTCCTTGATTCATAACATATAACAAACCCATTTTGACTGAGGACTCCACCAAGTCCTTCATTACATGCATATGTGCATACAATGAAATATTTGTTTGGGTCTACAATCCTTAGTATTGGAGCACTTGTCAATAATTGTTTCAAGTGTTGGAAACTCTTTTCGCAATCCAGTGTCCATTGAAACTTCACACCCTTTCTTTGCAAGTGATTGGGTGTGCAATATTTGAGAATCCTTCAATAAATCTTCTGTAATAGCCTACAAGACCCATGAATTATCTTACCTCTGTCACATTCTTTGGCATTGACCATTCTCTAATGGATTCTATCTTTTTAGGATCCACTGCTATCCCTTCCTCTGAAATGATATGCCACAAATAATGAATTTTTTTCTGATAAAATGAGCACTTGCTCAATTTGGCATACAAATGATGTTCCCTTAATACTTGCAACACCATCCTCAAATGGTGTTCATGCTCTTCTTCTGGATCCTATAGCCAGCTTCACCAACCTATATTTCCCATGCTTTATTCTTGGCAATTGAAAAGTTTCCACCATCTTAGGGTCTATACAACTATGACTAGCTCCGGAATCAATTAAAATATCAATGGTTTGGTTTTTGATCATACCTTCCACTTCAATCATGTGGGACTGATACTCTGCTTTATTGTTGTCCAGGGCCACATAGATCCTTGGCACATATCTTCCCATGTCCTCCATTGTTTTAGCTTGTTGTACATTGTGAACAACCCTACCTTTTTCACTTCTGTGAGGACAATCTCTGAACCTATGATCTTCTTTACAACCCCAACATTGAATAGGTGGTTGCCTTGGCATTTGACTCCCTATGTCAATCGTTCTAGGTTCTTTAGGATTTTTTTGTCCCTATGGATTATTTTTGAAGAATGGTGTCTTAGCTCCCTTCTTCCTCTGATCCATCTTGAATTTATTTTTGTCTTCCCAGGCCTTTTGGAAAGCTGGCCTTGCTTTCTACTGATCATATAGGCATTTATCTTGCCTTATGGTCTCTTCCAATGTCTTGGGATCATCATATTGTATTTTGTCACTGAAGAATGATGGAAATCCACTCAAATACCTTTGAATTTTGGTTGTCTCATCCTTGATGAAAGAGACATACTTTAGTAGTTCTAGAAACCTTCTCTCATATTCATCTATGGTCATACTTCCAAGCTTGATTTCAAAGAACTCTTTCATTTTCTTGTCATAGTATCTCTTAGTCAAGTATTTCTTCTCAAAATACTTCTTGAATTCCCTCCAAGTAACACTTTTCTCTTTCATGTGTTTCACCTGCACAAGCTGATCCCACCACATGGAGGCCTTTCCCTTGAGTTTATAGATAGCAATTCTACCTTCTGCATGAGAAAAATAATTATGCAATTGAAAATACTTTCTCATGCCCAGCAACCATGGTTCTGCATCTTCATCCTTCTTGTGCTCACCATCAAATGTAGGATGTTTGATTTTGTTCATTTCTCCTTGTAGCTCATCCACCCCAGACCTCTTATGAATTCTGACAGGGGATGGACTTGAGTTGTTGCCTGCTCTCTTATTGGAATTTCTTAGGGAGTGATGGTGGTGTCTGCTAACACTTCTTGCTTTTCTTTTCTATTCTGAAGGCTTGTGACTTCCATATTTACTTGAGCTACTCTCCTTATCAAATTTATTTTATATTCTATTCAAGCCCTCCAATAATTTCATGTTGTAGTCATCCTGCTACTCCTTGGCTCTCATAAGCCTTTCATTATCATCTTTATGGCTTTGGACATCCTTCTGGAAATTTTTAATGGTCTCTGCCATATTAATGTTTTCATTCTTTTCTTCTCCATGTCCATTGGAGTTTGTTCCTTCAATGCCCAAATGGACATCCATCCCTCTACTCTCATCTGGATGACTGTAATTTCCATGTGCCTCTTCCATTCCTATGGACTCTGCATTGATCTGATCTAATCTAGTTTTTGTTAATTCTGCAAAATGTGCAGCCATCGAAACTTATCAGGCTAACAATTCAACAATTCATGAAAAACATTAACCATTTTGGTTCAATATATACATCAGAATTATCTCTTCTATTTTTTTGGTGTTATCACCATGAAAATTCTAGATAAGACCCAAGTCTTGAGAACATATATGCACAGTGTCTTCAGAGATACATCTGGGCAAAAGGCGGTTTGCAAAAACCACTTTTGCCAAGGCACGGTATCATGTGTTTCAATATGTCAAAACCACCACTCGTGGAATGAGCGACGGCTAGTCAGATCACCCCGGTTCACTCATTCAGTACTTCACAGCCATGTGACATCATTTGAACACCGTCGTGTAATGAACTCAAAATCTAATCATTTGAAATGGATTAACCGAGCATGGAAACCCAATGCACTTGTACGTAGTATGTCTTTGCTTCATAATTGGGATTCTATAAATACCAATTCTCAAGTATGGAGGCATCATCTTATCCATAAACGGAGTGATATCCAAATTGCTCGACTTTCTGCTCTCTGTAAAAGCATTTTGGTATCCACAAACTGAGGTACATGGACAAGGCTAAATCTAGTGAGACTGGTTATTCAGGCAACATGCTAGACTTTCCTGTGAATAAGGAGGAAAGGGTACTTGCTCACATTATAGTGACTAAATTCCACACAGAGTCAGCTATAGACTCGCAGTTGGAAGTCAGGTTGAATCCCACTATGAAGGATTTATTCATCAACCGGCCAGCTACTAAGAAGAAAAGGAGCAAGTGACAGAAGAAGGAAACCACAACTAAAATGGCCGAAAGTGTTGGAGAGAATCAACTGGTTTGGTTAGATTCTTTGAAGGAGGAGATCGCTAAGTTGAAATGAGTCCTCGAATAAAAGTACATTTTAACAATTTTTGGAACAAGGGGTAGCAGACGTAAGGGCCCCCAGAGATGATAGGCCTGTTCTTAAACAGTCCCTTTACAATAGGATAATTGTTATCATTCCCTTTTTGTAATTTTGGGATTAATACGATTATATAAATGCAGAAGTGGATTTTGAACTGTTTATTACAAGATTCTAACTGGTGGTGTTATGAGTCTTATTTTCTTTCACAATATTCTTTTCTTGTAAGCTTATATTTCACTTTCATCTGTCTAAATCAAAGGAATATAAAACTCAGAATTCATTTGTGAGATGCTCTTAGCTTAGAAATTTAGACTATATTTATTTATTCTCAAACCAACTCTGAATTCATTTTAAATAATGCTCCGATGCAGTTGTGTGTGTGTGTGTGTGTGCATTTTTTTTAATACCATGCAAAATTTTCTATTAAACTCAAACTCATCACCTTCCAAATGACTTTGTTCTCACAAAAATTCAACCTGTACACCCATATTTATCGTGCACAACAACACCATAAGGTAAATCGTGCTTCCGCGCACCTATATCGCCTATGCATTTCTTCTCTGTCGCGCCAATAACTTGCACGCACTAATTTTGCGTTGTGTGCCAATATCCACTGCGCACACTAATCTGCACGCACCATTGACTACATTGTCATGAGACAACTTATACTCATACTGTGTGCACCAACCAAACTCCTCTGTGTTTTGCAATACTTGCGCACCGCACATGCACATTACTATGTGTGTGCTCACCGCATAATGCTAAATTCAGCGCATGCATCCGCACACAATATTCTTCCGCGCACACCTACACTCCAACATTTTCCTCGTGGTGCTAAAATTTACCGTGCATGCCTACACACCAACATTTTCCATGGACGCTCTGTGACTTGAAATTTGGTCACCTCTAAATTAATCTCTTGTGAATACTCGCTTCAACTGAACCTTTCTGACCCATCTAGGCTCAATGTTGGAACTGAAGCTCTGATACCATCTTGTAATGTCCCCAGCCACCCATGGTCAGGCCATGCTACAGGAGGGAACACTTTCGTTCTCTCACTGTAGAACATACTGTAACATACCCAGTATTCAACTGAGCTACGCCACATAAATTTTCTCTTCAAACTACATGCCATTATAACATATACATACAACACTCTTGCGGAAGCTTTACATATAAACATAAAAAAACAATTACATTCTGTAAATATATGATTTCATACGGAAATAACAGTAAACATAGATATGCATGATATACAGGGAAATACCCATAAACATACAGACAAATATAATCACATATATGATAAACCATAACATAAGCACGTAAATAACAATGCAACATGTAAATTTATCACATGATTGGTACTTATCTTGGAAATATTGTCACCAATTGTGTACAGACCATCCACGAACCTCCCAACCTTAGACTACATTGTTCATCACTCTCAACAATGAGTCACCCTCGAGTTGGGACTAAACTCCACCCGGGTAAAGGGATTCATAACCAGGCTAAAGGCTCATAAACAACAGGAAAGACTCTGTCTCAGGTGCTCACTCAAATAATAGCCTATAGCCTCTCATTCCCCACATGCCTTTCCCACCCAAGGAAATGTGCCCCTTCTCTGCTCAACAGTCCCTCAGTTTCCCCACTTCCCTTCCAGGGCTTCAACAACAGGCCGGACAGGAAGTCTCAGAGCACCATAGTTGCAGTTTAGCACCTTTAGGAAATCAATTCCTCAATAATTCTCTCACTCAAAGAATTTCTCACAGGCTTGACAACCCGCCTCTTCAATTTTCCATGGGCTTAACAACCTGCTTCTTCAATTCTGCTCCCAAGATAACCAGGTACACCAACAAGAAAAGGTTATGGAAACATGTTCTAAAATAATGAAAATGAATTTCTAAAGGATAACAAACTGTGTGAGTGAAATGGTCCTGGAATCATTGACTGGATGATTGAATGATGGTAGGAATCATGGGAGAGATGATTGTCTGAATGATGGTGAAGGTGATGGAGAAAAAGTGTGTAAATGAACTAAGTCCCCACGATATGTATGCATGTCCCCAACTTGATACTTGTCATGTTGGAAGCTACTTTGTTCCACTTGTCCCCAAATTTAGAACTTAGGATAAAATAATTATCCATACTTTATGTTTTAAGAAATATTAATATAATATTCCTTTTTTTTTGCTTAAGCTCTCTAGCTTATCCCTTTCCCTTAACTTTTGTCCCTCCCTTTCCCTAACAGGTAAAGTTTAGTCCCCCATCTCCTTTATCGTGGTCGGTCTGCATGCAATGATGCATTTTATATTAATCATGAGACATATACAAGATAGGCGCATTGGCCTTTAACATCTAGGTGCACTAGCCTAATTCCAAATCATAAGCATCCCATCTTATAATAACTGGCTCACCAGCCTATAAAACATATCATATACACAAGGATCGCTAACCTCCATACTACGCTCACTTTAGTTACTGCACGAAGTATCTGGGAATGTGCACACTACATCATTTTACTGTGCAATACTTGCGTGCACTATGCCATGAAAGGTGTATTACAAAATGATGTCAAAACAACTCACTAACTTAAGTACACTTACATTACATTTATAATTGGGCTCAGCCGAGGGATATTACAGCAAATAATAAAGTAAATTGATGAGTGTACTATAATTCAAAGTGAATAAAAAATAATTTTTTTGAATAATAAATTTAATGGAGAAAATAGAAGTGGGTTAACCCTAAAATAAGGAAAGTGGGCAAAGTGATCTAGAATATGTTTTTAAGGAAGCTACTTGGAGAGTATAAATAAGAGGCAAGGCTCTCTCATTTTAGACACACTTGAGCATATTGAATACCTATAGGTGTCTGAGGTAAAAAAAGGATATCTAAGCTGAATTGCTGAGGGAAGGTGAAGAAAAGAAGGATGAAATTCAAGAAAGGATAAATTCTTTTGATGATGCTTTCTAAGGTATCTTATTTATAGGTCATCTCACCATTTTCATAATAATGTTTTTTCTAGAATGATTCAAACCATGAAATTGATATTCCATTGAGGAAACATATCCAAGTATTTGTGGTAAAATATTCATCTTGTGGGTCGTTGTATTTTTGGAGTTACACTCCGTGGAAAATAGGGTTTGTGGTTAGTCCTGAAACTAGTCAAAAACAAGTGTTTCGGGTAAAAATGCCATAACTTCTTCATAACAGATACAAATTCCATAAGAAAAAAAAAAAAATTATACTAAATTCTATAGTATTCTTTGTAACAGTTTCAAATCGATTCAACAAACATTCTGTGTGGGGCACGCTCTACAAGGTCACTCTCTAGAATAAGCCAGAATTCAGCAAGGTGTGCCATTTTTTCTATAACTACGTTTCTGAGAGTTTCCAAGTAGTGACAGCTGGAGGAATTTCACAAAACACACTGAAGAACATTGTATATCAATTTCATATATTTATTCATTACAAGTACAAAGTTAATATTATTTCAAGTTAGGGTTGTTAACTAATCCAAAAATAGTCATGTGAGACTAAAGCAAAGTTTAATGTAGATGCTAGTCTCTTGTTGTTTAAAGTTAAGGAAGGTTTGTAGGTATGTGATCATATACACCAGGTCTATTACATATTTATAAATCATATTTGTGTGATGAAATTGATGAGGGATTTTGGTTGAGGTACAAGTTGGGTACATGGTTGAGACAAGTAGTTGATGAGTTGGCACCTACATGAGGTGTATAGTTGATGATGTTGGTACATATTGATGATTCATAGTTGATGAGTAGTTGAAACATGATTGCTACATACTTGGTACATGGTTGGTTGCACTTTTCTATGGTACAGGTTGATTACAGATTGTTTGGTACAGGTTGATGCATGGTTGATGCACTTGTTTATGGTACAAGTTGATTACAGGTTGAGGTACAAGTTGATGCATGGTTGATGCATGGTTCAGGTTTATTGGTATAGGTTTGCAGTGATATATCTCACAGTGATAGGGTGACATTGGTTCCATCATTCTACTTCTACTTCAAGGTAGTTGGATGGGGAAAGGACAGGTGGTTGTAGCCACCTTCCGGTTGTAGCCGGAGAACATAGGGGGTTGTAGCCTCCTTCAGGTTATAGCAGATAATTGTGGAGTTGGATCTTCCCTCAGGTTGTAGCCTGAGAAACTTGGGGGTTGGAGCCTCCTTCCAGTTTCAGCTAGAAAACAAAGGAAGTTGGTGCTTCCAATGAATGTAATTCTTCAAAACATATAGGAAAAATCATTTATTGGCTTTCTCTCGATTTGGGTTTCCATGTAAAACACTGGTGTATAGTGTATGTTTGTGATTGTTCATTTCTTATTTCTCATTATTGGATAATAATCTTACATTGATATAACACTTGTATTATTTGAAGAAAAAATATTATAATTATGTTATTACTGATTCACCCCTCCTCTTAGTAATCCAACAATTGGTATCAGAGTAGATTCCTTCAGAAATTAGTTTAACCACTGAAAGGTAGATCATGGAGAGTACCAACTTGCATTAAAATGGAATATCATAGTTTGATGGATAGAAGTATGTTTTTTGGAGCATAAGGATGAATACATATATACATGCACAAGGATTTCAAGTTTGAAAATAAATTGTAGATGGATACATAGTACCAACAGTTCCGCCAACAAATGACAAAGCAGTGAAACTCGGTGAGAATAATTCCAAAGCCAAAAATTCACTTTCGAATGGTCTCAGTGATACGATATTCACCAAAGTTGCACATTCTAAATCTGCTAAAGAGATTTGGGACAAGATTCAAAATATTTATGGAGATACAAAATTCAAAGCAACAAAGCTTCAAACTTACAGAGGTCAGTTTAACAACTAAAAATGAAGGAAGATGAGAATATTGCAGCCTACTTCTTATGAGTCGATGAAACAGTGAATGCAATCATAGGATTGGGAGAAGAAATCGAAGAATCTATAATTGTTCAAAAGGTACTAAGATCTCTTCATATGAGATTTAACCCTAAGATATCAGCACTAGAAGAAAGATTAGATATAAACTCAATAAGCATGGACTAACTGCATGGAATCTTGAAAACATATGAAATGAGAATTGAATAGGAAAATACATATGTAAAAGAAGCATCCTTCAAAGCATCCAAAAGATCAAATAAAAAGAAAAAGGAACAAGAAGAATATAGTACCAACAGTGACATCTTAGAAGATGATGAAGAAGTGGCCAACTTCGTCAAAAGACTGAACAAGGGAACCGACAGTAGGTATAGAGGTAAGCTTCCTTTAATTTGTTTTAATTGTGATGGTATTGGTCATTTTGATAACAAATGTCCTAATAAGAAAAAGAGAAATAATGAAGGTTACTCAAAAGGAAAACACACATATAATGGAAAAAGAACTACAAAGAATACATCTCATCATTAGATGAAGATGAAGTTAGTGACAGTGAGATAGGAAGAGTTCTATTCATGGGAGTAAAAGAATCTAACAAAGAAGACTCCAAAGAAGAATATGAAGAAGCCGAAGAAGAATATGAAGAAGTCAAAGAAGAAATTGAAGAAGAATAAGTTGACTATTGACAAGAATTAATGTGTGCCATAGAAGTTATTATAAGAGAAAAGAAGAAAAACAAGAAACTAAAAGCAGAACTAGACAAGAAAAAGGATACTCGAGAGCTATAACAAATGATCACAAAATTGAAGGTTCAAATAGAACAAGATAAAAGAATTGATGAATCACTCAAAGAAAAACTAGAATAAAAGGACAGGATCATTGGAAACTTGGAAGTAGAGATTGTCTCACTAAGAAAGGATATTCAAAAGAAAAATATGCAGAATAGCTCAAAATTTCTAGATGACATTGTCAGTAGTAAAAAATCTCATCTTGACAAGTCTAAACTTGGATACAATCAGACAAAAAAGGGATCAAGCTCCAAAACAACAGAGCAAGAAACATATCCAAAAAGTTATGTAAAAACAATCAAAGGGGATAGGAAGATATGCAAGGAAGATTACATGGACACTCCTTGACACCAAGAAGATTCAGATTTCAAAATCAACAACATATAGAGAGGCCTCAAGAAGAAGAAGGATTCATAAGAGCACCTCCTTTCAGAAGATATTCAACTTCCAGGTATCAAACTATATTTTTTGGTTTATGTTATGCATGTAATAAATTTGGACATAAAGCTGTGAATTGCAAAGATAACAACAGGAACAATAACAACTTTGAGAGTCATACACAAAGGGGTTATTCAATAAGACCCAGTGAAACACAGAGAAGAAGTTACAACAGGTTTGAATCTTTGAGCATTGAAGTGGAATGTTACAAATGTAACAATTTTGGACATGTGGCCAAATATTGCAGAATGTTATTCCTTCCTAAAGAACCTCAATAGAATAACAACAGTCACAGACAAGAACCTCAGAAAATGACATGGATAAGAAATCAAGATCAGTATAGAAATGAAGAATGAAAAATTTATCTAATTGCTAAGCAGAAGAAACGTGATTGGTATGTTGACAGTGGATATTCAAATCACATGAGAGGTGATAGAGACAAGTTTCTTACATTACGAAAGGAAAGAGATGGATCAGTCTCCTTTGGAAATGATGATTTAGCCAAAATCATTGGAAAAGACACAGTCTGAATTAGGAACAAGAATGAAAAGGAAGAAAATGTTATACTAGTAGAAGATATGAAACATAATATTCTAAGTGTGAGTCAAATGTGTGACCAAGGTCATAAAGTTACTTTTGATACACAAAAGTGTGACATAAGAAAAGAAGGCTCAGGGAAATTGGTCACTACAGCTGCAAGAACTTCAAGCAACATATATGTGTTAAGTGAAATTGGAAATGAAAAGTGTTGTGTAGGAAAGGAAGATGAAAGTTAGCTATGG
>ML783083.1:113223-124791 GCA_009831015.1 Picea engelmannii | reverse complement strand
ACTGCAGTTTTCTTTCTCAAGAATAAGTCAGAAGCTTTTGAAAACTTCAAGATCTACAAGGAAATGGTTGAAAATGAAATGGATTCAAAAATCAAATGCTTGAGATCTGATAATGGAGGAGAGTTCACCTCAAAGGAATTTATAGACTATTACAACAATCATGGAATAAAAAGGCAATTATTCATTGCTAGGACACCTCAACAGAATGGAGTTGTTGAAAGAAATAATAGGATAGTACAGGAAATG
This sequence comes from Picea engelmannii, assembly GCA_009831015.1. NCBI lineage: Eukaryota > Viridiplantae > Streptophyta > Pinopsida > Pinales > Pinaceae > Picea > Picea engelmannii. The sequence goes on along the minus strand of ML783083.1, from coordinate 124,545 downwards.
GCCCGAACAATGTTAATGGATTTGAAATTGACAGATATTTTTTGGACACAGGTAGTGCATACAATAGTTCACATTCAAAACAGAGTAATGCTCAGAAACAACACTGACAAAAATCCTTACGAACTATGGAAAGGAAGACCAACAAATGTAAAGCACTTCAGAGTTTTTGGAAGAAAATGTTATATCAAAAGAGAAGATGGAAGAATGAGAAATTTTTACTCTCGTGTGGACATAGGAGTACTTTTTGGTTACTCAAGTACAAGGAAAGCATACAAGTGTTACAATCTAAGGTTGAACAAAGTTGTGGAAAGAATCAATGTAACAATTGATGAAACATGCAGGCCATAATCAAAGGAAGAAAATGAATCAATGAAACATCCCTTAGAATAAGAAGCAGAAGATGAAAAATAAGTAGAAGACGAATATGAAGAGAATCCGACATAAGCAGAAGAGAAAGTTCAACAAGTGTCTCCAAAGACACCCAATAAATGAGTACAGAAGAATCATCCTTCAGATCAGATTATTGAAAACAAGGATGCATGAGTTGAGACTAGAAGAAGAATCCGTTCACCAGAACAAACACACCTAGAACTCTTATCTACAATTGAACCAAACATTTTTGAAGAAGTCAGCAAGAATGAATCTTGGAATAAGGCCATGGATGAAGAATTGGATCAAATATATAAAAATGACACTTGGGAACTGGTTCCAAGACCAAAGAATAAGAATGTGATCGGCACAAAGTGGGTCTTCAGGAATAAATTGAATGAAGATGGACAATTTACAAGGAACAAAGCTAGATTGGTATGTAAAGGATATGCACAGGTTGAATGAATCGACTTTGAATATACATTTTCTCTAGTTGCGAGAATGGAAACAACATGTTTTCTTTTAGCTTATGCATGCTCCAAAAATATTAAAATGTATCAAATGGACGTAAAATCAACTTTTCTGAATGGGTAACTTGAAGAGGAAGTCTACATTGAACAACCAGAAGGATTTCATTTGTCAGAAAATGCAGATTATGTGTGTAAGTTAAAGAAGGCCTTGTATGGTCTAAAACAGGCTCCTAGAGCATGGTACTTTAGACTGGATAAGTATCTTCAGCAGGCAGGGTTCAAAAAAGGAAGTACAGACAACAACCTCTACATCAAGGTAAGTCAAGGTAATATTTTATTAATTGAAGTTTATGTTGATGATATTATTTTTGGTAGTGATGATGACGGGTTAAGCCATAAATTTGTAAAATATATGCAGAATCAATTTGAAATGTCATTACTTGGAGAACTATCATTCTTTCTAGGACTTTAGATACGCCAAAGAAACCAAGGAATTTTTATTTCTCAAACCAATTATATCAAAGAAATGATAAAAAGGTTCGGTATGGAAGATTGCAAACCAGTTGCAAGTTGAGTAAATATGATGATTCAAAGTCTACAGATCAGAGGCAATACAGGTCAATGATTAGCAGCGTACTATATGTGACAACATTTGGACCATATGTAATGCAGGCAATTGGAGAGGTGGCATGATTTCAAGCAACAACAAAGGAATCACATGTATTAGCAGTGAAGAGGATTTTCAGATATCTCAAAGGAACAGAAGAGTTTGGATTATGGTATCCAAAATGAAAGGATCTATCACGTATTGCCTACACAGATGAAAATTGGGCAGGTTGTATTGATGATCGACGAAGCACCAGTGGAGAAACATTCTACTTGGGTGAGTGTTTAGTATCATGGATAAGCAAGAAATAATCATTAGTATCCTTACCTACAGCCGAGGCAGAGTACATTGGAGAAACATCATGTTGTACATAGGTTCTTTGGATGAAACAAACTATGACAGATATACAACTTGAGTATGATGAGCCCATTCCAATCTATTGTGATAATACAAGTGCCATCAGTATCTCAAAGAATCCGATGAGGCACTCCAAGACAAATCACATTCCAATCAACTATCACTTTTTACGGGAACAAGTTGCAGAAAATTACATCAGATTTGAGCATGTGGGCACAAAAGAACAAGTGGTGGACATCTTTACAAAACCACTTCCACATGAAGCCTTTGAGTATCTTTTCCAGATACTCGGGGTTATTTCTACTCCAAAATGAATTCTTTTGAATGATTATCTTATATTTCTTAGATGTACATGAGGAAGCACCATAAGAAGACAGTTCAATTAGGGGGAGTAGCCCCAGATGGAAAGATACCTTTGTCATTGATGACAAAGGGGGAGAGATTTATCAAATGCAAAGGAAAGAGGCATGGTTCTAGGGGGAGAATATTTATCATATGTAGAGGACAGATTCATGCTTCCAGGGGGAGTAGAAGTGATATGATTTTAGTATTGCATCAGAGTGTTTCTATCAATGCCAAAGGGGGAGACTGTTGATTAAGGTTGGTTGTCATTGATGTCAACCCTTGAAGAAATCCCTGTAGCACAAAGGTTGGGTAATGGAACCAAGATTGTTTGATGTAAAGATGACTCATTATTGTCTTTTCATGGTTGATAATAATTAGAAATGGATGAAATCCAAAGTGACCCCCATATGGTGAAATCCCTCACGGGAAGACGCTTTGTGGATTGAGTTATCCTAGAAGTATGGTTAGAGAACCCATGATTATTTGTGGAATAATGATATTAAGGTGAGTGAATTTTTCATTGAAACTATATTTCTTATCATTCCATTTTCGGTGATATATGGAACGTCACATAAATCCTGACGGTTAGAGAATTATGGCCATGAGAAGTTGGAGAACTCAGGTTTGGGTAATGGACCCAAGTTTGTTTTATCAATAATGGTATGAGTTTTGATATACTTTTAGGTAATACTATTCTATATTGATGGTACATGTCATTCCATTTCTTTTGGTATGTGGAACGTCACATAACTCCTCACGATTTGAGAGTTATGGCCTTACGAAGTTGGATGACCCTCTTATGTCATCTAGAAGCCCCAAAAGGTCAAAGTAGTCAAAGTGGTTTAAGGTATTTTAGAAGGTAAATAATAAAATGAATTGATGAGTATATTATAATTCAAAGTGAATACAAAATAAATTATTTAAATAATAAATTTAATGGAGAAATTAGAAGTGGGTTAACCTTAAAATAAGGAAAGTGGGAAAAGTGACCTAGAAGATGTTTTTAAGGAAGCTACTTGGAGAGTATAAATAAGAGACAAAGATCTCTCATTTTAGAAAAACTTGAGAATATTGAATAACTACAGGTGTTTGAGTTAACCAAAGGATATATAAGCCAAATTTATGAGGGAAGGTGGAGAAAAGAAGGATGAAATTCAAGGAAGGATAAATTCTTTTGATGATGCTTTCTAAGGTATGTTATTTACAGGTCATCTCACCATTTTTGCAATAATGTTTTTTCTAGAATGTTTCAAACCGTGAAATTTCTATTCCATTGAGGAAACATATCCAAGTATCTTTGGTAAAAAAATCATCTTGTGGGTTGTTGTATTTTTGGAGTTACACTCCATGGAAAATAGGGTTTGTGGCTAGTCCCGAAACTAGTCAAAAACGGGTGTTTCGGGTAAAAACATCATAACTTCTTCATAACAGATCCAAATTAAGTAATAAAAAATGTGTTGATTAGATTAAATTTTTTATGATTATGTATAACATTTTTAGATCGATTCAACAAATATTCTATGTGGGGCACGCTCTATAAGGTCTCTCTCTAGAATAAGCCAGAATTTAGCATGGTATGCCATTTTTGCTATAACTATTTTTCTGAGAGGTTCCAAGTAGTGAAACCTGGAGGAATTGCATAAAAAGCATTGAAGAACATTGTGTATCAGTTTCATAGATTTATTATTTATAGGTACAAATTTATGATTATTTCAAGTTAGGGTTGTTGACTAATCCAAAACTAGTCATGTGAGACTAAAGAAAAGTTTGATGTAAATGCTAGTCTCTTGTTGTTTAAAGTTAAGGAAGGTTTGCATGTGTGTGATCATATACTCCAGGTCTATTACAGATTTATAAATCATATTTGGATGATGAAATTGATGAGGGATTTTGGTTGAGATACAAGTTGGGTACATGGTTGAAACAAGTAGTTGATGAGTTGGCACATACATGAGGTGTATAGTTGATGATGTTGGTACATATTAATGAGTCATAGTTGATGAGTAGTTGACACATGATTGGTACATACTTGGTACATGGTTGGTTTCACTTTTTTATAGTACAGATTGATTACATATTGTTTGGTATAGGTTGGTGCATGGTTGATGCACTTGTTTATGGTACAAGTTGATTACAAGTTGAGGTACAAGTTGATGCATGGTTGATGCATGGTTTAGTTTTATTGGTACAGGTTTACAGTGGCATATCTCACAATGATAGTGTGACAGTGGTTTCATCATTCTACTTCTACTTCAGGGAGGTTGGATGGGGCAAGGACGGGTGGTTGTAGCCACCTTCCGGTTGAAGCCGGATAACATAGGGGGTTGTAGCCTCCTTCTGGTTGTAGCCAGAGAATTGGGGAGTTGTAGCTTCCCTCAGGTTGTAGTCTGAGAAACTAGGGGGTTGGATCCTCCTACCAGTTGCAGCTAGAAAACAAAGGAAGTTGGTGCTTCCAGTGAATGTAATTCTTCAAGACATATAATAAAAATCATTTCGTGGTTTTCTCTCGATTTGGGTTTCCATGTAAAACACTAGTGTACTGTTTATATGTGTGATTGTTCATTTCTTATTGCTAATTATTGGATAATAATTCTACATTGATATAACACTTGGATTATTTGAAGAAAAAGGATTATAATTACTCTATTACTAGTTCACCCCCCCTCTCAGTAATCCAACAGGTTGATCATAATATTCTCTTATGTGGATCCTTTCATTATGGTTGAAGCTTCTTTGTTGCCTGAATGTGGTAGGTCTTGTTGAATATGTATCTTTATTATACTCATTCTTCTTTGAGTATTGTTGACCTTGATTCCTTCATTTGAGTGCTTCTGAATAACTCTTAATATTTTCTTCATTCTTATTTTTTGGAAACCTGGAATGCTTCTCTTCATCCTCTACTACTGGTGTGGATGTTTTTGTCTCTTCAAGTTCTTGCCAAGCTTGACAATTTTACTTCTCAATGTGACAAATTCTTCTCAAGCTTCTCAACGTCTTCTTCTTTCTTCATCATTTGAATCTTCACGACTTACTCTGTTCTCTTTGCTTGTTCAAGCTGGGTCTTCAATGTAATTATTTCATCTTCATGTTCTCATTCTCATTGACTAAGTTCTACTTCATGATTCTTTTCCTTTTCAATCTCAGGATTGTCTTCCATTTCATTGGGATTTTTTGTCTTGTCACTTTCAATATTCAAATAAGGGAATTCAATTTCAAGATGTCCTACTTCTTCACAATTAAAGAAACAATACATACTTCATTTTAATTCATACTCTTCTTATTTTGAATCTATATGACATGGTGAGCAACTTACATCTTGTTTTATACCTACTTCTTCTTTAGAATTTTATGACTCTATGATGGGAGAAGAATAGATATTGTGCATCTTATCCCATATTTCTTTAGCTAATGAAAATTATCCTACTTTGTCCTTTACTGACTCAGGTAATCCTTCCAAGATAAAATCCATTGATATTTTGTTGTTTCTTTTCAATTCCTTCTTGATTGCGGTCTTTGGAGGTTTCTTTGTAGTGGTGTATCCTTTAACAACTGAGTGAAAAAAATCATATCCCTATGCCTATAAAAATACTTTCATCTTGATACTCCACATTTCATACTTCAGACCCTTATGACCATTTGACATTGGTGCTCCATTCACACTGCACATTTTTACTCCATTCATATTGCACTCCATGATCTACCTTCTAGTGGTTAAATTGTTTCTTTAAGGACCTCCTCTAATATCAATTGTTGGATTACATAGAGGAGCGACCTTAATCAATAATGAACAATTTATACCACTTTTAACCACAATTTATATTCCTTAACTTATTCAACCATTTTCATCAGTTCATCATGAATATATTATTGCATCATAAACATTAACATCCATTAGTGCATAATAAACAATAATAAAAAAATCCACACAATACACCGATACTTACGTGGAAACCCAATGTGGGAGAAAACCACATAATGTTTTTCTTATATGTCAAAGAATTACATTCAAGAAAGCACCAACTTCAAAGTCTACATCTCCAAGTGGAAGGAGGCTCCAACCCCCTAGTTTATTAGGCTCCAACCTGAAGGAAGCTACAACTTCCTAATTCTCTAGATCCAACTAGAAGAAGGCTACAACCCCCTGGATTCTCCAGCTACACAAGTGCATCAACTATGCACAACACAACCTATCACATCAATGTCATAAACTATATATCCAATAGTGCCTCTAAACATGTACCAAGAATGTGCCTCAATAGATCAAAATATGCCTTTAACTAGTATCACATCACCATGATATACCTCATAAACAAAGTGTGATAACCTCACTGATATAGTACTTAACATGACCAACAATATACCTTAATAGAAATGCCTCAATCCACACATTAGGGTTTGTACCATGCATCCAAGGTATGCCTCAAGCATATACTCCAAAGATAAACCATATATCCTCATCATAGACCCTTGAAAACACACATAGAATCATACCTATAGCTATGTGATTGACATGTAACATTAGATATAAGATAACTATGGCTTACTCAACTTTTGAAGTCTATTCCATCCCTTTTCCCCAAATTTTCCATTACCTCGTTTGTTGCAGACTAGTTGACCTGTGATGATGCCTCACTAGAGACCTATAGGATGACCTATGAGGACCTCAGTAATTAAGGTTTGTTTGAAACCCTTTCCCTCCACATCTCTAAAACTTTGCCTTAAAACTTTATTCACTTCCTCAACTTTGTGCAACCTTAGATTTGTCAATTATTCTTGCAAATAACCTTTCAAAAAATAGATATTCAACTAAGTTAAATAAGTACATGTAAGAGTCCCTTGATCTTTTATTTATACTTTTCCAAGTGCTTTCCTCTAGAAGTTTCCTTGTAACTGTTTTACCCCTTTTCCATCTTCTAGGGATGACACACTTTCTTTAATTAGTCAAATCATAAATTCTTTACCCTAAACTAAATTCTTATTGTAACCACGTTATTATTTAATTAATTTCTTATTGCAACAACTTTACCCATGATTAAATTTTAGTGACAACCAATTTGACTAGTAAAATTCTTCTAGGAGCTTCTAGAATAATTCACTTCTTTGACCTTCTAGGGGCTTATGGATAACTCAAAAGGGTTCTCCAACTTCACAAAGCCATAACTCCCTAACCATGAGGATTTATGTAACGTACCACATATCACCAGAAATGGAACGACATGTACTATCCATCCATGGTAGTCTTATCTTCATATACATTGATATTCATGTATTAATTCCTCAAACAAACTCAGGTTCCTTAACCACACCTATGGGGTTACCATAATGTGCTACCAGATATACTCAAGGGTTGAAATCAATCTACAATATCATACTCCAATGGTTGACATCAATGACAACCAACTATCCAAACCAACTGTCCAACACTTTCACCCACACACTTAATTTCTCACAACCCTCTTCTCCTTTTATAATTTACCATTAGTTCTACATGAAAAGTTGTGTTCATTTATTTTTTAACATACCATGGGTAAAATACCACCATAGTTTTTAAAATCATGTGCAAATACCATGTGTACTTTTACTCGATTTTCACGTTTACCCCTTTTAATCCACTTTCATGTTTACTCCACATTTGTGTAACTTCATTTCTAATCCACTTTCATGTTTACTCCACTTTTACATAACTTCATTTCTAATCCACTTTCACGTAAATTTATTTTTAATCCACTTCCAGTTTTATATTTATTAATGTCACATTTCCTTTAAATATTTATATGTGAATACTTACTTGCCTTTGACATCAATGACAATTTAGTCGACAAAGTTTTCTCTCCATTTTTTATTTTCTAAGCTCACATACAATGCAAAGAACATACACATAAAATAAAATACTTTTTGCTCCATTTATGATTTTCCAAGATCACAAAAAACAAAAAGAAAAGAACATATGCATAATGGAAAGGGTAGAAAACAGAAAAGGACGTATTTCAAATTTATACCTCCAGATATGACAAAAATGGTTATATCTTGGGAAAACCAAAACCTTTTCAAGTGAAAAAAAAAATGTTTCCAACTAAAAGTAATTCTCTAGACACAATGGATTGATCCTCTTAGCCCAAAAATGCATAAAAATAACAAAAAATAGAAATGTGGAAACACATGTTTGAATCTCAATATACAATAGAATTGGATCTTCAAATATGATCTAATACCATGTTCGAGAAAATAGGGTATTCCCACACATTATGAACACCTTTAGTAACCACTCACACAACTAGATCAAGGATCAATACACCATTTTTTTTACATTGTTAAAACCGTCGAAGAGGGAAATAGTCCATGGTTGCAACCAACATGGCCACTTGAGGAAATATATTAATTCAAAAGAAAAATATTTTATAAGAAATTTTCTCAGAATTGATCATCAACAAATGACCATCCATGCTCTTTAAATAGAGATCATGGAAAACTCAAGTGTTAATCCATTGATCAATATAGTCATTAAGATTGAGGAGAATATGAGTCATCATATCACTCTATGTCTATAACATACCATTACCATCATAATGCATAACTACAAATGCATACTAATTCATACTAAAGAAACACACTTTTACCTAAAGAGATATTAGACCAAGTTGAACTTAACTAACTCCTAAGTGTATAAATATCCTAACAAGATGATAGACCCTAGAACCATATACTTTTCTATATTTTAGCATCATATATGGATGAATGAAACTTGAAACATAGCCATCCTCAAATCAGTATATGAAATTATATGTACAACATGAAATGGTTTCCCAGTTTTCCTCCATGCATGACCTGAGCGATTTTCCCTTGAATTGTTTTCCCATAAATTGGTTCGTCATAGTGTTCTCTATCAAACTAATGATCGCTTCCATCCGTACATCTTGTTGGGCCCTTAGTTTTGATAAGAGAAGTTTCAAAAGTTATAAAGGAGACAACCAATCAAGTGAAGAGTGTTGAGAAAGGAAACACACAATAGAAAGACGTTGTAACAAAAAAAGCCCAGGGCCAATGCAGAATCAATTTTGAGAAAATACAATTGGAACATAATCAAGAAGAGAAGAGGGCCTACAAGTTCTCAAGGAGAAGAAGGAAACAATCAAATTGGATTGTGTTGTATTTTAATATGCATGTGTATGTGAAGGAAATAGAGGAGAGGAACAAGAGGAAAGAATTGGATCTATAATCTAGAGTTAGAATGTAATTAGTAAGGGGAAGAGATTAGACTGATTATGATCAACTTGAGTATTGTATTTAGATGTTACTACTGATATCTTGTATGCTAAGAATGGTAGATGATTAATGTAAAGATATGAATGCTTGTTGTGAAATAATTATGATATAATGGAAAGATACTAGAGATCAAATTTTAAAATGTTCTTGGTTTATGTTACTTCCTCTATCTATGGAATGGTATTATGTTGATTTATGTTATGCATTAATTGTCTTTATCATTTCTTAATGTTCTATATAGCTCTGTTCTTGTGTATCAGTGTATTATGAGTTAAAGTATCTAACCATAATAATATATCTTCCTTAAGAATGGTAACTATTTGGATCTGTTATAGATCTGTAAAACATTCTTCTTACCCGTCCCCCAATTCTTTTGTCTCGATTTCACTTCGGGTGAGACTTATTTCCTTTCGGAAAGATGAAAATTCCAGTGCATTAGAATACATCGGTACCTTTTTTTTTGTAATTTGAAGAGGACCCTAGTCTAAAAGATTTGTGCCAAAAAAATGGTTTTCATTTTACAAGGGAGCCTGTAAGGAGAATTCTTCCACAGATCTACAAGTCTGATGTTCAGCAGTGGTGGGAACATAAGTGTGATGCATTCATACTGAAGGAAGAGGAGTTACAAAATATTAAATGGGATGCCGCCAAGGATTATGTCTTCTACTTGGAAAGATCTAGTGACCAGTATGATATATTCTAGGTAGAATTACCAAAAACGTTGTTCCAGTGGATAAATCGGCTACAAGAAGCACCAGAGTTCAAAGAACAGGTTAAAGAAATTGATTCTTGGGATATAGAGAGGCTAGAAAAGATTCACTGACTGGATCACCAGATTACTCGAGCGGTGGATTTCTAGGTTGAAACGTCCTTGGAAGGATATATCACTAAGTTTGCAGTGGAGAACTACCAATATTTTTTATGAGCCGAAGCAATCTTCAAGAAAGGGGCACATGGAAAATTGTTGAGGGAAATTACCCTCTAGATCAAGGTATTTTTGGTGGAAGAGGGGATTCTAGTTGTTCCCTCATGTGAGATGGAAACATTGTAACATCCCCAACTATCCATGTCAGGCCACGCTACACCAGAGAACTCTTTTGTTCTCTCTCTCGAAACATATTGTAACATACCCAGTATCCAACTGATCTATGCCACATAAATTTTTTGAACTGCATGCAATTAAAATATACACACATAGAACTCTTGCAAAATCATACATATAAAATGTAAACATAAAAATACATCTGTAATACATGGATTCACACTGAAATAATAGTAAACATATACATGCATCATATACAGGAAATACCCATAAAAATAAACACAATTATAACCGCACATATGATAACCCATAAAATAAGCACGTAAAAAACAATACATCATGTAAATTTATCACACAATTGGCACTTATATTGGTAAGAATTTCACCAACTACGTGAAGACCTTCTAGGAACCTCCCAGCCTTAGACCACATTGTTCATCACTCTCAATAGTGAGTCACCCCTGAGCTGGGACTAAACTCCACCTGGGTAAAGGGATTCCTAACCAGGCTAATGGATCATGGACAATAGGAAAGACTCCTTCATAGGTGAAAACTCAAACTAATAGCCTACAGTCCCTCATTTCGCACATGCTTGTCCCACCCCAGGAAGTGTGTCCCTTCTCTGCTCAACAGTCCTTCGGCTGCCCCACTTCCTTTCTGAGATTCAACAATAGACTGGATAGGAAGTCTCAAATCCCTATAGCTACAGTTCATCACCTTCAGGAAATCAACTCCCATCAATTCTCTCACCCATAGATAAATTGCTCAAAGTCCTGACAAACCTCTTCTTCAATCCATCTCCCAAACTACCCAACTACACGAACACAAAAAATGATATGGATATAGATTCAGGTACATCCATGAAGATA
>ML783083.1:75403-113173 GCA_009831015.1 Picea engelmannii | reverse complement strand
TAAGTCCCAACAATATGTATGCATGTCCCCAACTTGACACTTGTCATGTTGGGAGCTACTTTGGCCCACTTGTCCCCAACTTTAGAACTTAGGATAAAATAATTATCCATACTTTATACTTTAATAAATATTAATATAATATTTCTTTTTGGCTTAAGCTCCCTAGCTTAGCCTTTTTCCTCAACTTTTAGGCCCCACCCTTTCCCTAACTAGTGGAGTTTAGTCCCCCATCTCTTTTATCATGATCAGTCTGTATGCAGCGATGTATTTTACATTAATTATGAGACATATACAAAAATAGGTGCCCTAGCCTTTAACATCTAGGCTCTCTGGCCTAATCAAAACATAAGCATCTTAGCTTATAATAACTGGCTCACCAGCCTATAAAATGCAACATAGATACCAAAGGCTCCCTGGCCTCAATATCATGCACACTCAAGCTGTTGCGTGCAGTATCAATGAATGTACACACTTCATCATTTTACTGTGCAGTACAAGCGCGCACTATGCCATGAAATGTGCATACAAAATGATATCAAACAACTCACCAACTTAAGTACATTTTCATTTACATTACAATTGGGTTCGGCCTAGGGATATTACAATCCCCTCCCCTTATTTATGCACTGTCCTCGGTGCATCATGTACCCATATACAAAAAAAATTCAAAAATCCTCAAAAAGATGTAGGTATTATGCCCACATTGCATCCTCGTGCTCCCAAGTAGCGTCCTCAGGATCGTACCAGGTCCATTGGACCTTTACAAGACTTATGGCTCGATTCTAGAGCTATTTAATTTTCCGATCCAGAATGCATACCAGATGCACTTGAAAAGCGTCTTCTTGCTCCACCTGAATCTCATTCCAATCAATAACATGATTAGCATCAGGTATATACTTCTTGAGTAATGATACATGGAATAAATTATGAATAGACATAGATGCAGGTAATTCTATCATATAAGATATTGGACCAATCCTCTCTAGGATTTCAAATGACCCACAATAGCGAGCTGCCAACTTTGAATAGTTTCCCAACTTCAGGGAACTTTTGTTGGCCCTCACTTTCCAGTATACATGATCACCCACTTTAAATTACTTGTGAGTTCTTCCCTTATCAACATAAAAATTTTGCCTGTCTTGGGCAACCTTTAATTTTATTTTTTTTTTTATCATTTTCTCCTCCATTTCCCTGAGAAAATCTGGCCCAGCCACTGCTTTGTCTATTGGGTTATCCCAACTTACTGGTGTGTTGCACTTTCTTCCATAAAGTTCCTCAAATGGGATCATCTTTACAGATTCTTGGTGCCCATTGTTATAAGTAAACTCTACCAAGTGTAGGTGATCTTCCCATTTTGATGGTTTATCCATCACATACATCCTCAACATATTTTCAATCACTTGATTCACCCTCTTTATTTGTCCATCTGATTCTGGATGATAAGTTGTACTAAAATTCAAATTTGTTCCAAATCCATGAAATAATCCCTTCCAAATTTTTGAGGTAAATTTTGGATCTTTGTCAGACACAATTGTCTTAGGTATGCCATGTAATCTAGCAATTTCCTTCATATAAACATCAACGATGTTGGCTACATTGTGAGTGAAATTAACTGGAACAAAATGGGTAGCTTTAGTAAGCTTATCCACCACTACCATGATAGAATCATGTTGCTTGTTTGTTATGGGAAGTTTGGTGATGAAATCCATTGTTACAACTTCCCATTTCCACTCAGGAATGGGTAATGGTTGTAGCAAACCAGTTGGGTGTCTATGCTCATCCTTTACTTTTTGACATTCCAACATCTGGCAGTAAAATCATCAACCTCTTTCTTCATGCCTGGCAAATAATATTGGCTTTTCACAACTACAATATTTTTCTGATAACCTGGGTACCCAACATAAGGCACATTATGTATTTCTATCAATATCAGGTTTTTAAATTCCTAAGAATTTGGTACATAAATGCTACCCCTGTACATGATAATTTCATCATTATCTAGCTTATATTCCTCAATGTTCTGCTGCAAAATACCTTGCTATAATTTTGCCACTAATTCCTTGTATTGCAAATCTGATTTGGCAGCCTTTGTAATTTTGTCTTTCAAATCTGATTGGTACATGCTAATGGTTGTAGCATGCAATTCATGTACTCTTCTATTGAGTGCATCAACCACTTTTTTCTCTTTTCCCTTAATATGCTTTATATCAAAGTCATATTCACTTAGAAATTCTAACCATCTGGATTTCCTAGAATTTAGAGTTGGCTGATCAAATAAATATTTCAGAGCATTATGGTCTTCTCTCAGCTCAAAAATTTTCCCCATGAGGTAGTGTCACCATTTTCTCAAGGAATGCACTATGGCTGCCAACTCCAAATCATGAGTGGCATAGTGTCTTTCATGCTCCTTCAACTTCCTTGATTCATAACATATAACAAACCCATTTTCACTAAGGACTCCACCAGGTCCTTCTATACATGCATCTATGCATACAATGAAGTCTTCATTTGGGTCTGGAATCCTTAGTATTGGAGCACTTGTTAATAATTTTTTCAAGTGTTGGAAACTCTTTTCACAATCCAATGTCCACTAAAACTTCACACCCTTCTTTTGCAAGGAAGTGATTGGGTGTGAAATCTTTGAAAATCCTTCAATAAATATCCTATAGTAGCCTGCAAGGCCCATGAATGATCTGACCTCTATCACATTCTTTGGCCGTGACCATTCTCTAATGACTTCTATATTCTTAGGATCCACTACTATCCCATCCTTTGAAATGATATTCCCCAAATAATGAATTTTCTTTTGATAAAATGAGCACTTTCTCAATTTGGCATACAAATGATGCTCCCTAAATACTTGCAACACCATCCTCACATGATGTTCATCCTCTTCCTATGACTTGGAATATATAAGAATGTCATCCAAAAAGACAATGACAAACTTGTTTAAATATTCTCGGAAAACATCACTCATTAAGCACATGAAAACAGCTGGTGCATTTGACAACCCAAATGGCACCACTGTGAACTCATAATGGCCATACCTTGTCCTTAATGACCATACATTGTCCTAAAGGTGGTCTTGCTAATATATTTTGTTGGTTGTGGAGCCTGATTATCTTCCTGATTAAGAGGTCCTTTCTTTCAGTCATGTTTATACCCCATGAAGTATTTACACCCCAGAAGTATGTACACTCTTCCACACAGGGGAGTGTAGAGGGGGGGGGGTACCCCCTCTGTGGGGTCCGATGGAAAGCGGGCCCCCTACGGGGGTTTAGGGGCGAAGCCCCAGAAGGAAAAATTTCCTTGTAAATGTATATTGTAATTTCATTGTAAATCTGGACCATTCATTATAAGGTCACAGATCTAACGGTAGAGATTATGTTAGGGTTTTTTTCCCTAGAAGGAAACCCTCTTTTTCGAGGGAAATGTATTATGGCTATGGTTGATCATGAATATTGTATTCTGAGATAGGAGACTGTGAGAGAAAGAAGAGGAAGTTACAATGGGTTTGTTGTAGGTTGTATCCCTTCATATGTTGGATAATAATAAAGGATGGACCTGACAATTTCTCTGGTGGACGTAGCCCACACTAGGTGAACCATGTAAATTTGTGTCTCTATTGTATTGTGTATCTTCTATGTTTTGTTTCTGCATTTGTTTTATTTTATTGCTCTACGGTCTTGTTTTTCTAACAATTGTTATCAGAGAAAAATGTAACTCACAGGAAAAGAGGGTTCCTGGTTCGAGTGGGAGCAATTTCAGAAGATGGAAAGTTTAGGGTCGAGAAATTTAATGGCCAAAACTACCAGTTATGGAAGATGCAGATGGAAGATTATTTATATCAGAAGGATCTATTCCTACCATTGGGCAGAGTAGCAAAGAAGTCGACAGCCATGAAAGATAAAGAATGGAATATTCTTGACAGAAAGGCTCTAGGAATGATACGGCTGAGCCTGGCAGCGTCGGTGGCTTTCAATATTTCCAAAGAAAATACAATGAAAGTTTTGATGGATGCATTGGCCAAATTGTATGAAAAACCATCGGCATCCAATAAGGTATTTCTAATGAAGATATTATTTAATATGAATATGTCATAAGGTGGGTCTGTTGCGGATCATTTAAATGAATTTAATACAGTTACTAATCAACTAAGTTCTATAAAAGTAGACTTTGATGATTAGGTCAGGGCTCTTCTAATCTTGTGCTCATTGCTAGAAAACTAGAACAGCTTGGTCATGGTTGTAAGTAACTCTTTCTCTAGTTCAAATACTTTAAAAATTGATGATGTTGTTGGTGTTATCCTTAGTGAGGAAATGCGACGGAAAAGAACAGGTGAGACATCAGGTAATGCGTTGAACATGGAGAACAGGGGAAGACAAAAGGATAGAGGAAAGGGCTCAGGGAACCATGGGAATTCTAGGAAGGGAAGATCCAAATCCATACTTGGAAAGATAGAGTGCTTGAATTGTGGGAAGAAAGGACATCTAAAGAAAACCTGCAGAGCTCCAAAGAAACAAAGAGATGGACAACATGAGAGAAATCAGGAAGCAAATGTAATAGGTGATGTGTTACAAGATGCTTTGATTCTTTCTGTCGATAATATTTATGAGTCTTGGGTAGTATATTCAGGAGCTTCATTTCATGCCACACCCCATAGGAAACATTTTCTAGATTATGTTCAAGGTGATTTTGGACAGGTTCATTTGGGTGATGATGCACCATGCACAATTGTTGGAATGGGAAAGGTAAAAATAAAGCAACGAAATGAAAACTAGTGGTTGTTGAAAGAGGTAAGACATGTTCTAGATTTAAGGAAAAGTCTAATTTCAATAGGGCAGTTGGCAAGTGAAGGTTGTATATCCATATTTACAGATAATACATGGAAGGTCATCAAAGGATCATTGGTGATAGCAAAAGGAGAGAAGGTAGGTACATTGTATTTATGTACTAGTAATACTGACTCTTCTATATCTTTAGCTTCTACAGAAGTGGATACAACACTATGGCATCATAGGCTTGGACACATGAGTGAGAAGGGTATGTAGATACTTCACAAAAGAAATGTGTTGCCAAATCTTAAACAAATTGATTTGGACTTCTGTGAGCATTGTGTTTATGGAAAACAAAAGAGAGTCAGATTTCATAGAGACGAAAAAGAAAAGAAGAATGAAAGGTTAGAGCTTGTGCATACAGATGTATGGGGACCAGCTCAGGTATCATCTCTTGGTGGCTCTAATTATTATGTTAGTTTTATTTATGATGCAACTAGAAAAACTTGGGTTTATTACATTCGACAAAAATCTTATGTTTTTGATACTTTTAAGAAATGGAAAGCTTTGGTTAAGAATGAGAAAGGAAAAAAGTTGAAGTGTCTCAGATCAGATAATTGAGGTGAATATTGAAGCAAGGAGTTTGATTATTACTATTCATACCATGGAATTCGTAGAGAGAAGACAGTTCCAAGAACACCACAAGAAAATGGTGTGTCAGAAAGGATGAACAGGACAATCATGGAGCGTGCAAGGAGTATGAGATTGCATGCCAGTTTGCCCTTACATTTCTAGGCAGATGTTGTAGATACTGTTGTTTACTTAATAAAAAGAGGACCTTCAAGCTCTTTGGATGGTAGAATTCCAGAGGAGGAATGGACAGAAAAAAAGATAAACTATTCTTTTTTGAAAACTTTCGGTTGTGAAGCATTTGTTCATATTGATAAAGAAATCAGAACAAAGCTTGAGGCAAAATCCAAGAAGTGCACCTTTATTGGATATGGTGTTAATGATTTTGGTTATTTCTTATGGGATTATGAAAATAAAAAAATCATTAGGAGTAGATATGTCATATTCAATGAGAAGGTCATGCACAAAGATCAATTGCAGGGAAAGAAACAGGAAAAAGAAAAACAAGAATACACAATGCTTGATGAGATCACTGAAAAAGAAATTCCAAAGGAACCAGAAAATCCAAATGTAAAACAACAGGAGAAGTAGGTACCTCAAACACCTGCAAGTGTTGTTAGAAGATATACTAGGTTAAGTATACCCCCTGAATGATACTCTCCTTCATTGTATTAAATATTGTTGACTGATTCTGGTGAACCAGAATGTTATGAAGAGGCAATGCAGGTAGACACCAAAAAGAAGTGGGAGCAAGGCATGAAAGAGGAAATGGACTCCTTGGAAAATAACCAAACTTGGGACTTGGTTCAGTTGCTTGCAGGAAGAAGAGCATTGTAGAATAAATGGGTTTACAAGTTGAAGGAAGAAGATGGAGGAGAAAAGTGGTACAAGGCTAGACTTGTTGTAAAGGGGTTTGCACAAAAGAAAGGTATAGATTTTAATCAAATATTTTCTCCTATTGTTAAAATGACTTCAATTAGGACTATTTTAATTCTTGTGGCACTAGAAGATTTGCATCTTGAATAGTTAGGTGTAAAAATAGCTTTTCCCCATGGGGATTTGGAGGAAGAGATTTATATGCAGCATCCACAGGGGTATGAGGTCAAAGGGAAGGAGAATTTGGTATGCAGGTTGAAGAAGATCTTGTATGGCCTAAAGTAAGCTCCAAGGCAGTGGTATTTGAAGTTTGACAGGTTTATGACGGAACAGGGTTATAGTAGATGTCATTTTGATCACTGTGTTTATTTTAAAAGGCTAGAAAATGGAAGCTTTATTATCTTGCTACTGTATGTAGATGACATGCTTGTTGCAGGGTCTAATATACAGGATATAAATGTGCTCAAGAAGAAATTAGCCAATTCATTTGCGATGAAGGATTTGGGTGCTGCAAAGAAAATCCTTGGCGTGAGAATAACAAGAGACAGAAAAAATCGCAAATTGACATTGTCTCAGGGTGAGTACACAGAGAAGGTGTTGGAAAGGTTTAGAATGCAGAATGAAAAACTAGTTAGTACACCTTTGTCTATCCATTTCAAATTAACGAAGGAAATGTTTCCCAAGACACGGGAGGAGATAGAATACATGTACAGGGTCCCTTATTCATCAGTAGTTGGCAGCTTGATGTATGCAATGGTTTGCACAAGACCATATATTGCACATGCAGTGGGAGTTGTGAGAAGGTATATGAACAATCGAGGTAAAGAACATTGGGAGGCAGTAAAGTGGATTCTCGGGTATTTGAGAGGTACTACTACTCATGCATTATGTTTTGGAGTTTCAGACACTTTTCTACGGGGATATGTTGATTCAGATATGGCAGGTGATAAAGACAGCAGGAGGAGCACCACAGGGTATGTTTTTACTATAGGTGGAATAGCAGTAAGTTGGATTTCAAAACTGCAAAAGGTTGTTGCACTTTCAACAATAGAGGAAGAGTATGTTGTTGTTATAGAGGCTAGTAAAGAGATGATTTGGTTACAGAGGTTTACAGAGGAATTGGGAAAGAAGCAGGAGAACAACAGGTTGTACTGTGACAGACAGAGTGCCATTCACCTTGCAAAGAACTCATCCTTCCATTCGAATACTAAGCATATATAGTTTAGGTACCACTTCATACGATCTGCCTTGGAAGATGGAAATTTGAAGTTGGAAAAGATACACACTAGCAATAATCCTGCAGACATGTTAACAAAGGGAGAAACTAGGGAGAAACTGAGTTCCTGATCAATTTCAGTTGGTCTTCAAGATTAAAGATGAATATGAGAAATTTTCCAGGTCCAAGAAGGTTCAGAGTCCAACATATACAGTAGCAGTGGAGTTGTTGAGATCAGTCTCCAAGTGGGAGATTGTTGGTTGTGGAGCCTAATTATCTTCCTGATTCAGAGGTCCTTGCTTTCAGCTGTGTTTATACCCCATGAAGTATTTACACCCTAGAAGTTTGTACACTCTTCCACGTGGGGGAGTGCAGAGGGGGTGTACCCCCTCTGTGGGGTCCGGGGGCAAAGCCCCCGAAGGAAAAATTGCCTTGTAAATGTATATTGTAATTTCATTGTAAATCTAGACAGTTCATTATAAGGTCACAGATATAACGGTAGAGATTATGTTAGGGTTTTTTGTCCTAGAAGGCAACCCTCTTTTTCGAGGGAAATGTATTATGGCTATGGTTGATCATGAATATTGTATTCTGAGATAGGAGACTATGAGAGAAAGAAGAGGAAGTTACAGCAGGTTTGTTGTAGGTTGTATCCCTTCATATGATGGATAATAATAAAGGAAGGACCTGGCAATTTCTCTGGTGGACGTAGCCCACACTGGGTGAACCACGTAAATCTGTGTCTCTATTGTATTGTGTATCTTCTATGTTTTTTTCCACATTTGTTTTATTTTATTGCTCCACGGTCTTGTTTTTCTAACATATTCCTCTTTAATCCTTACCTGATGGTATCCTGACTTGAGATCTATCTTTGAAAATATCTTGGCATCCTTCAATTGATCAAAGAGTTCATCAATCCTTGGCAGAGGATACTTGTTCTTAACAGTCACTTTATTCAGCTGTCTAAAATTAGTGCACAATCTTAATGTTCCATCTTTATTCTTCATGAACAAGACTGGGGCACCCCAAGGTGACACACTTGGGCATATATATTTCTTCTTCAAAAGTTCTTCAAGATGTATTTGCAACTCCTTCAACTCTAGTGTACTCATTCTGTAAGGAGTCTTTGAAACTGGAGCTGCTCCAAGCACTAGATTTATAGAGAAATCAATGTCTCTCTTTGGGGGTAGTCCTAGTACCTCCTTGAATACATATTCAAATTCTTTCAAGACTGCATGATCTTCCAAATATGACACCTAATATTTAGGTGTTTCGTCCATATGAGTTGCAAATATTTGACAACCTTTCCTGTAACATTTCTTCAGCTGCAATGCTGGAATTTCTCTAATGGTTAATGCCTTGGGAATTCCTTGCACTTTTCTTAGGGTCCCTTCCTAATCCAAGCAATTAAAGGCCTTGTTATGATAGTCTAGGATGGCATGATGTTGTTCCAACCAATCCATCCCAATTATATAGTCACGGGAACCTAAAGGAAAGATGTTCAAATCTGCACTGGTGTTCAGTCCATTCATGTCCATAAGACATGACTTAACCATATCATTAACTTTTCTTTTGGCTCTGGTAGCCAGCTACACAAACCAAGATTTTCCATGCTTTCTTCTTAGCAAATGCAAACTTTCCACCATCTTAGGATCTATATAACTATGACTAGCTCCTGAATCAATTAAGATAGCAATGGTTTGGTTGTTGATCATACCTTCCACTTCAATCATATGTGATCGATACTCTGCTTGCTTGTTTTCCAAGGCTGCATAGATCCTTGGTATATTTCTTCCCATGTCCTCCACCATTTTAGCTTGTTGTACATTATGAACATTTCTCACTTTTTCACCTTTGTGACGACAATCTCTGAACATATGATCCCCCTTACAACCCCAACATTAAATAGGTGGTTTCCCTATCCTTTGACCCCTTATTTCAATCATTTTGGGCTCTCTAGGAGTTGGTTGTCCCTGAGAATTATTTATGAAGAATGGTGGCTTAAACCCCTTCTTCCTTTGATCCACCTTGAATTTTTTTTTCTTCCCAAGCATTTTGGAAAGTTGGCCTTGCTTTCTGTTGATCATATAGGCATTTAACTCACCTTGTGGTCTCCTCCAATGTCTTTGGATCATCATACTGTATTTTTTCACTGATGAATGATGGAAATCCACTCAAATACCATTGAATCTTAATTGTCTCATCCTTGATGAAACAGACATACTTAAGTAGTTTTATAAACCTTCTTTCATATTCATCAATGGTCATACTCCCAAGCCTGAGTTCAAATAACTCTTTCATTTTCTTGTCATAGTATCTCTTAGTCAAGTATTTCTTATCAAAATACTTCTTGAATTCCCTCCAAGTAACACTTTTCTCTTTAATGTGCTTCACCTGCACGAGCTTATCCCACCACATGCATGCCTTTCCCTTGAGTTGATAGATGGAAATTCTACTTTTTGCATGAGAAGAATAATTATGCAATTGAAAATACTTTCTCATGCCTAGAAGCCATGTTTATGCATCCTCATCCTTCTTGTGCTCACCATCAAATGTAGGAGGTTTGATTTTGTTCATTTCTCCTCGCAGTTCATCCACCCCATAGCTCTTTTGATTCTTGACAAGGAATGGACATGAGCTGTTATGTGCTCTCTTATTGGAATGCCTTAGGGAGTGGTGGTTATATCTACTAACACTTCTTGTTTTTCTTTTCTCATCAAGAGGCATGTGACTTCCATATTTGCTTGAGTCACTCTCCTTATCCAATTTCTTTTCTATTATATTCAATATCTGCAATAACTTCATTTTGAAGTCATCCTATTGCTCCTTGGCTCTCATAATCCTTTCATTATCATATTTATGGCTTTGGACATCCTTCTGTAAATTTTTAATGGTCTATTCCATATTCATGTTTTCATTCCTTTCATCTCCATGTCCATTGGAGTTTGTTCCTTCAATGCCCAAATGGACATCCATCCATCTAATCTCATCCTCCTGACTATAATTCCCATGTGCCTCTTACATTCCTTTGGATTCTATGTTGATCTTGATCTGATCTATTTGTTGTTAACTCTGCAAAATGTGTAGCCAACAAAACTTTGTCATGCTAATTGTTTCAACAATTTCATGAAAATATGAACCATTATGGTTCAATAATATATATCAGAATTATTTCTTCCGAGTTTCTGGAAATTTGAATGCTCAAATCAATTTTGTGGGTAGATAATTTTATTTCACTATCCAAGACCTTTCCAACGCCTTCTCCCATGCTTGATTCTGAGTCTTGAGTAGAAAGTTATGGCTATTTAAAAATTGTCCATTATTTTTTCTGTTCATTTTTCAACTTGGTGCAACTCTGCGCTATAATTATGCATTTTTTCACCTAATCCTTTGGAATTTTTGTAGGATCTCACTTGGGTTTCCTCATATACATATTATGGAAACTCTATCCAAGTTTCACCTCTCTCTAGGTTCTTGGTTGCTAGTTACGACTTGCTGAAATTCTAGACCAAAATACCATATTATAACTAGTATGCTACATGTACCTTATTTTCAATATTAAACATTATTAACATGCCCATAAATTTGATTGAACTTTGATAATGTCTTCTATATCTCAATATCTTTCCATTGACTGCTCTTGCACCTCAATCTGATTCCGAAGTAGAAAGTTATGGCTCTTTGAAGTTAGTTGGGTCTTAAAATTTACCCTTCACTTTTTGTGTTGTAACTTTCTCATAAAAGCTTTGTTTG
The DNA here is from genome assembly GCA_009831015.1 of Picea engelmannii. Lineage (NCBI taxonomy): Eukaryota > Viridiplantae > Streptophyta > Pinopsida > Pinales > Pinaceae > Picea > Picea engelmannii. Next base: position 101,923 of record ML783083.1, on the reverse strand, counting down.
ACGAATGGTTTACACCAATAGAAAGATCTCTCCGAGCTATTTTATTTGAGCTATAGGGATAGAGTATAGTTTTATTACACCTCTATCTTGTGGCTTTTGAGTCGCTAAAAATTCTTTTAAGGGCCTCAAAAACGCGTTGCAAAAAGATGGCGTTCAAATGATATAAAACGTCGCAGAAAATCGTTGGTTTTTTGTTGTTGTTCACCCTTCAAATGAATTTGTGTGCATAAATTCCAATCTGTGCACCCATATTTACCATGTAAAACAATACCACAAGGTAAATCGTGCTTCATGCACTTAAAACCACTATGCATCACTTCTTTGTCGCGCCAATAACTGTGCGCACTTTTGTGTCGTGCGCCAATATCCACCACGCATAGTTTTGGTTCTTGCGCTAATAGTTGGTGCACGCAGTTTGTATAGCGCACACTAATATTCCACGAGAATTATACTCTACGCGCTTCACCATGCCAAATTTTAGTATGTCTCATCGCACACCATTCACTAAATTGTTGTGTGATAACATATACCCATGTTGCGCGTGCACCATTCACTAAATTGTCGTGTGACAACATATACCCACGTTGCGCATGCACCAACAAAACTCCCCTGTACTCTACCAACACTACACACACCACGTGTGCCATTATTATTTTTCTGCACGACACCAAAAATTTATTGTGCACACCTACACACCAACATTTTTCCGCGTGACGCCCAAAATTTAGTGCACACACCAACATTTTTTCACGCGGTGTCAAATTTTTATCATGCGCACCTGCACACTAACATTTTTCCATGTAGTGTTGAATTCTTACATATCTCAAGATTTTACCGTGCAACATGCATTTTTAGTGTGCCCACCCATGCACATTCCTTTTTATGCGCATCAATTCCTTGTGAATTCTGCTGTAGAAATTGGGGCTTTTTCCTAACTTTTCCCCCAATTCACCATGGAAACTTAGCAACCATGAAATTCGTTCAATTTCACCTCGATAACACCAATTCAACCTCTGCAACAACAAATCGTTTTGGGTTGAAATTTATGGAATAGATTTTTCCCAAAATCAATTCATGAATTAAGAATTTTAATTATAAAACTCGCTCCAAATTTCATGGCTTCACTGTGACTTCAAATTTGACCAGTTCCGGATCTGAATTTTCTAGAATAGATATTAAATTGGGAATATCTCATCACTTGGCCAAATTTATCCATTTTCTAATGAATTTAACAACATAAATTGGGGCTTTTCCCCAATTCTGCCCAATTGTTGTTACTTTTTTACCATGGACACTCTTCAAACTGAAATTTGGCCACTTCAAAATAAATCCTCTATGACATTTTGCCTCAACTCAACTTTCTCGGCCCATCCAAGCTCAATGTTGAAAAATAAATCTATGATACCATATTGTAACGTCCCCAACTATCCATGTCGGGCCACGCTACGCTAAAGAACTCTTTCCTTCTCTCGGTGGAACATACTGTAACATACCTAGTATCCAACTAAGTTATTCCACATAAAAATTTTGAACTTCATGCAATTAAAATATACACACATAGAACTCTTGCAGAATCATATATATAAAATGTAAACATACAAATACATCTGTAATACACAGATTCACACTAAAATAACAGTAAACATATACATGCAGCATATACAGGAAATACCCATAAAAATAAACACAATTATAACCGCACATATGATAACCCATAAAATAAGCACGTAAATAACAATGTAGCATGTAAATTTATCACACAATTGGCACTTATCTTGGTAAGAATGTCACCAACTATGTGCATACCTTCCACGAACCTCCCATCCTTAGAACACATTGTTCATCACTCTAAACAATGAGTCACCACTGAGTTGGGACTAAATGCCACCCGTGTAAAGGGATTCCTAACCAGGCTAATGGCTCATGGACAATAGGAAATACTCCATCACAAGTGCCAAATCAAACTAACATCCTATAGTCCCTCATTCCCCACATGCCTATCCCACCCCAGAAAGTGTTCCCCTTCTCTTATCAATAGTCCTTTGACTGCCCCACTTCCATTCTGGGCTTCAGCAATAGGTCGGACAGGAAGTCTCAGAGCCCTGTAGCTGTAGTTCAGCACCTTCAGGAAATCAACTCCCAACAATTCTCTCATCCAGAGAGAAATTTCTCATGGGCCTAACAACCCACCTCTTCAATATCCCATAGGCCTAACAACCCACTTCTTCAATCCAACTCCCAAGCTACCCAACTACATGAACAAAAAAAGGCTATGGATACAGGTTCAGGTACAATCGTGAAGATATGAAGGATATCTCAATGGGTGTGTGCATGCTCATGGATGATTGATTGGATGATAGAATGATGAAAAGAATGATGGAAACGATCCTGGAAAAAAATGGGAAAATGAACTAAGTCCCAACAATATGTATGCATGTTGGGAGCTACTTTGGCCCACTTGTCCCAAACTTTAGAACTTAGGATAAAATAATTATCCATAATTTATACTTTAAGAAATATTAATATAATATTCCTTTTTGGGTTAAGCTCCCTAGCTTAGCCGTTTTCCTCAACTTTTATGCCCCACCCTTTCCCTAAATAGTGGAGTTTAGTCCCCCATCTCTTTTATCGTGGTCAATCTATGCACAACGATGTATTTTATATTAATCATGAGACATATACAAAAATAGGTGCCCTGGCCTTTAACATCTAGGATCTTCAACCTAATCAAAACATAAGCATCCTAGCTTATAATAATTGTCTCACCCACCTATAAAAAATAGCATATATACAAAAGTCTCCATGGCCTCAATATCATGCGCACTCAAGTTGTTGCGAGCAGTATCAATGAATGTGCACACTTCATCATTTTACTGTGCAATAAAAGAACGCACTATGCCATGAAATGTGCATACAAAATGATATCAAACAGCTCACCAACTTAAGTACATTTTCATTTACATTACAATTGGGTTCAACATAGGGATATTACAAACATAAACCCATGCGCTTGGGGTGGGGAAATCTTGGGGAAGGCTCATGACCTAAGAATGGGAAAGGGTTATGTTAGCACCGATAGTCACCCTCAGATTGCAGGAGGATAAGCCCAATACCCATCAAAGTTTTTGGTGGATGTTGGTTTTATATGAGTGGAGGTCAATGGACGAAAATCAATATATGAATGATGTTCATCACTGAATTGGACAAGAAATGCACAGGGATGTGAGGGCCACAACTAAATCCAGCCAGTGAATTGAGTTTAAGTGTGAGAAGAGGGAAGAATTAGAAAGAAAGGTGGACAAGAATGCTATAGGCATCAGGCCTTCAAGTAGCTTGGAGAAGAAAAACTCAGACTCAAGATCACTCCTAAGCTCAAGCTTCAGACACTGAAATATGTCCAAACAACACAGTCACAACAACACAATGATCAAACCTACATCCCCATGCAGTTACAACAACTCGAGTGGATCCTCCATGCCCAATCCATTTAGTGTAAGAGAGGAAAATATCACAAGGAAGCTGAATAAAACTGGTCATGATACCACTGCAATCAAACCTACATTACAACAACATAACAACCCTCGACTAGATCCTCCATGCTCGAGTGTTTTAGCACAATTTTTACAAAGATATGAAAAGAGGTTGACTTCTATTAATCTGAAAGCCTCAAATACGATACATAACTAGAGAATAGTTATGGCATCAAAACATTCCAAAATAGGGATCTCTACTCAACTAGTTGACCCCTTTAACAAAATATCAAAACTATCTCTTTATAGTTGGATCAGTCCACGACTATCAGGAGTGTGATCCCATCACTACATTCAAAGAATTGCATACGAGAAGTCTTCTATCAGACTGTGCATGTATCCCTCTGTCAGATGCGAGCTTAGATCAGTATGGGTCTATAGGAAAATCTTAGCATAGGAGTACCATAGCTGATGGTTTAGTCCCCACGTCTAGGCCCTCCATGCCTTCTAATTACTGAGTGAGTTGAGGTTCCAACCACCAGTCCTTTCATTTATTAACTGAACCCTTGAAATTGAGACGAGGCTTAGTGCCTAGGGGGCGACAACACGCTGCTCTCAGATTAGACACTATATGAGCTCATTATTGTGAGGCCATCAAAAGCGGTTTGAAATCACACAACTTTTGGGCCTGCAATCCACCGCCTTCTACCACGTATCACTTTCGCTAAACCATGGTTTCAATTTCAGGACTGCTCAATAATTTTATCGATCGAGGAAGTTGCGTCCCCACAATGAATCATGACCATTGATCTAGATGCAGTTTGTGATCTAGGCCCACTTGCTAGATTTAGTGCTATTGCAAAGCTTAACTGCCTGCCAACTTTAGAATCTGCCAAACTGTGCCCTAGGGGAGGCGGACACTACTCTTGATGTTGAACAATAACAACTCCCAGAGGATGACCTGTCACTGTTATGATGATGTGTCATGAAAGATAAGTGACACGTGTCACTAAAAAAGAAGAGAATGATATACCCACGACTGCCCAAATTGATTTCCACATGTCAATGCCAAACAAGTGCTAGGTGTCACGATCGACAAGTGTGCCACATGTCCATACTGATAACTGCCACGTATCCTCTTAAATCGATGGTTGAGATCTCCTTTGGGTCTCCAGACTCTGGGAAAATCAAATATCAAACCTCATCCTCATCCATGTGCTTTTACCCAAAGATAAGGATCTAGCAAGGTGTGGCTCTTATATCAATGACTAAGATCCCTTTGGGTCTCCAAGCTCCAGGAAAATCGAAACTCAAATATCGCTTTTTCCCTTTCTCTTTCCTCCGGAGCCATAGATTTGGCACCATGTCTCCATTTGAATTGGATGTTTGAGACTTACTCCGGGCCTTCGAGGTTCATGTGTTTTGGGTCTTCGAGACTTTGGGTGCTTCAAGACTTCGAGAACTTCGGTGCTTCGGACCTTCGGGACTTAGGGCACTTCGACGCTTTGGGCCTTCGGTAATTTTGGAGGAACTGTCGCTAATATCAATGACTCTCTGTTGATTTTGAGATCAATGGTCTATGATTGCTTCGAGAGTTTGAGCTTCGAATCTTCAGAATTTTTATGAACTTCTCACTTCAAAACACCCGAAGCTCATTTCCCCAAACGCTTGGATTGGCTGCCACCTGTCCCCCTCAAGATTGGACAGCTCATGCTCACTTTGGGTTTTGGGACTTCAGACCTTTGACAAACAAATTTAGCAATATTTCAAACCCATGATTCCTTCGAACCATCGATCTGATATTCTCAGGAATGTCCATCGTTGAAGCTAATCTTGCCTACTGCTTGCATTTCGAGCCCGAAATGGACTTCTTTGAACGTTGCGCTTTGACATTTCTTGTGCAGGCTGTGAATTTGGACAACCTGTTTCCCTTGACAACTATATGTGATAAAATTTGGCTCCAAATGGGATGGCATGCTCTCTACGATCTTCCAATAACAAGAATTTCCAGTCACCTTATGCATTGGGCTATGAAGTCATGCTCAAAAACCATCCCGTTGAGGATTAAAGGCCGAAAAGAAAACTATCCTAAAAAAGAAATCAAAATATGTGGGCTCCAAGAGGAGCTTATTTATGTACATTCCTAGTCTAATTGATTTTTACAAAGTGCTAGGTGAAAGCAAACTTCCATCATATCCATTCAAGAAACTCCCTAGCTACAAACTTGTTTACTTTGTCACTGATCAAATAAAAACAATTCAACTGTGATAGAAAAATTATTGTTCTTTTTAGCTCTCCTCCCAGTGTCGAAGTCAGGATAAAGATGAGCGGCTCCAATACATGAAGGAAATGAAAATCCACGTACTCCCTTACAGGTTCATAGAGAAAATGACAAAACCCACTAGGTTGGTGATATAAAACATGCTCTGTCCTATAGCTTCTCACACATGGTTGAATGTCTCTGGAAAGCACGGGTGAGATAATGGTTGATGCAAGATGACTAATCCTAGGTGATGGTTGCTCATTTGTAGGCTCTGGGTAGGATATGAACTACACATTTGGTTCTCCCTCTTCTTATTCATGACTCTACCAAGGATCGGAATCATAATAATCATAAACAGGAAACATGGGAAATCTTTGCCCTTTGTCTTCTGTAGGCACAAAATGGCGTATTTCCACACAACGTTTTTCCTCAATGTATAAAGGAAAAGACTTCGTGGTATGCTCTTGTAAATCCTCAAAATCTAAAACATATGATTCCATGTGTATAGCCATAGGATCACAAAACATGTGACAGAATCTTGGTTTCTTTAGAAGACCATGTTTCTCCTCTGTAAATGCCTCTCTGCTTGAAAATAAAAAACCTCCTTGCTCCTTCGAAAACAAATCTCGATCATCAGCAGCTGCAATATATTTTCTTTGTTTTTGTTCCATATATGATTCATAATCACTATCTTCTTGCTCAGAATATGAAACATGATGGCAATATTCTTCCTTAGGCACATGCAAGTTTTCAAGATATGCTTGCATATGAACCCCCTTTCTAGCCATGATATTCTTTTCAAATTATTCAGCATCTTAAAATAGGTGTCTTAACGATAAATATTTCCTCTCTCTCAGGAGAAGGACCAACTCTAGATGTTGAGCCATGATATAGTACACCATTGAAACAATATCTGTGGGTCTGATCTCCATATGCATACTATAATAAACACTGTAAAACCTCTTGTTGAAGACAACCAAGGCTTCCTCTTCCCCTCTCCTCAAGGCATTAAAATCAAACCAGTATTGATCAAGGGACTTGTTCTCACCCCAACACTTTAAAAATGCATGGCATAGCTTAGTCCAGGAGCCAATAGAATCGGCTTCCAAACATCTAAACCACACAACAATATCTCCAGACAGGGATTGTGAGAACAACCACATGCAAACATCATCATGAACAATATCAAACTGATCAACAAAGATCTCAAAGGAATCCAAATGTCTCTTAGTTGTAATATGATCCTCACAAGAAAACCGAGGAAGATTCTCAAAGGAATAACGAGGATAAGAATGAAGGTCATGTGGTATCCTTAAAGGTTTAAACAACTTGTTTCTTATTTTAATTTGAAAAGCAGTGGGTTGATCATGATGATTAACTAGTTGATGGCAAGGCTCAACAGGAATAACGGAGGGTAACGAGATTTGAGAATACTGTGAATTATTTTCAACCTCCTCTGGACTACAAGGGTGATCAATTTCAAGAGGAGATGTAATACAGATCTTACATTTATGAATAGGAAGACATGAAAACACGATATCAATATCTACAACACAATAAGAGGGAATGTTTTCTTCTTCCAAGGATGTATAAATAAAAGAATGCCTATTATCATCTAAATAGACAAAGAAGAGGATAATCCTCTTTATATGTGAAGGGAAAGAGAGAAATGAGTTGATAAACAAGAACAAGATTTCATGAATAAATCTCATAAAATGATACGTGGTCTTCCCCTTCAGTATGGTCATATTTCTGTCAACATGATCCTTCCCAGTGGAGTGTTCGATAGTGGAGTCGCTAGGTTCAATTTGCAATCTTCAATGGTTCTAATGTCTGATGTAGCTTCAGAATCAAAAGCTCATTGTCATTCTTACGTAGGGAAATGTCTTCAATTCGTTCCCTAGAAACGATGCCAAGAATGTTAGCACTGAGAGTCAGCCTCAAATTGTGGGAGGATAAGCCTAGTACCCATCAGATTGTTTGGTGGATGTTGGTTTTGTATGAGTGGATGTAAATGGACAAAACTCAATATATGAATGATGTTCAACACAGAACTAGACAAGAAATTCACAGGAAAGTGAGGGCCACAACTAAATTCAGTCAGTGAATTGAGTTTAAGTGTGAGTAGAGGAAATACTTAATAAGAAAGGTGGACAAGACTGCTATGGGCATCAGGCCTTCAAGCAGCTTGGAGAAGAAAAACTCAGACTCAAGATCACTCATAAGCTCAAGCTTCAGACACTAAAATATGTTCAAACAAAAAATTCACAATGACACAATGATCAAACCTACATCACCATGCAACTACAACGACTCGACTGGATCCTCCATGCCCGATCCATTCATTGTAAGAGGGGAAAATATCACAAGGAAGATGACTAAAATTGGTTGTGATACCGCTACAATAAAACCTACATTACAACAACATAACAACCCTTGACTGGATCCTCCATGCCCAACTATTTTAACATATTTTTTACAAAGATATGAAAATAGGTTGACTTCTATTGATCAGAAAGTCTCAAATCTGATACATAACTAGAGAACAGTTCTGGCATTAAAACATTCCAAAATAGGGAGCTTTGCTCAACTAGTTGAACCGTTTAACAAAATATCAAACCTATCTCTTTATACTTGGATCAATCCCCGACTATCAAAAGTGTGATCCCATCACTACATTCAAAGCATTGCATCTGAGAAGTATTCTTTCAGACTGTGCATGTATCCCTCTGTCAGACGCGAGCTCAGATCAATATGGGTTTGCAAGAAAATCCGACCATAGGGGTACCATGGTTGATGATTTAGTCCCCACGGTCGGGCCCTCCATGCCTTCTAATTACTAAGTGAGTTGAGGTTCCAACCACTAGTCCTTTGATTTATTAACTGAACCCTCGAGATCAGGATGAGGCTTAGTGCCTAGGGTTTGACCACACCCTACTCTGAGAACAGACACTATATGAGCACATGATTGTGGGGTCATCAAAAGAAGCTTGAACTCACACCACTTTTGGGCCCACAATCCAGCACCTTCTACCATGTATCACTTTCGCCAAACCATGGTTTTAATTGCAGGACCGCTCGATAATTTTATCGATCAAGCAAGTTGCGTCCCCACAATGAAGCATGACCGTTGATCTGGACATGGTCTGCGATCTGGTCACACTTGCTAGATTTAGTGCTACTTCCAAGATTAATTTCCCACCAACTTTAGAACCCACCAAAATGTGCCCTCGGGGAGGGGGATGCTACTCTTGACGTTGAACAATAACACCTGATCCAGATTTAGATCCAGGAGCTTAATGGGGCTCAAAAAGGCCTAAAAATAAATGTTCTCAGAATGACTTCAAAACAGACATGTCTGTAGGTCTCATCAATATGAATCCAACACAACTTGAACGATCTCAAAAGGACATCGTATGCTCCTAATATCGCGATCTGAAATTCATGTCAAAATGGCAAAAAGTCAAAGTCAAAGTCAACAGTCCGTACTACTGACGTTATCAGTACATCTGCAGGATAGGTGGAAGATGACATCAAAAGGACACATGGAAGAACCAGGATGTGCCATGTGGTAGTCATTTTTGGAATTTTTAGGGGCTGATTCGGACCAATAAAAATTGGACATGTGGTAGTCCGTACAACATGACACGTGGCAGGTACAGTGATGACATGGCAGGTGTGCTTATGTGGCCAATTGATGAGAGGAAAGGTACAGAGCTAGCACATGGGAAAATCATTAGTTAACAAGTGGCATCATTCCAATGAATAAGGAGGTGCCACATGGCCCAAACTTCGGTTGCCACGTGGCACCTAGGTGTTGGTCGAAGTTTCATATGCCAAAATGGTTGAGTTCGTAGGATTCGAACTTGTGACCTCTGGTGGGGGAAAGAACCTTATAAAAAGAGGGTAGCCATTGCACCATTGTATTTCTTATTATAGCATGTCCAAAAAATATTATTTAAATGATTGTAAATGATTAGGTGGTGGCGGGAGGGGGTTGGGGCTAAGCCCCAGCTCGCAGCTTTATCAACACATATGACCACACCCTGGCATGGGTGATTCACTATGGAATATTAAGTGCAAGAATATTGGTGTTAGTTCAATATCGGCTCCTAATCCTGTGGGAAGGCACCATATAAATCGGTGCTTTGTTTGGTGGTTGGCGCATTTTGCGTAGGCACAGTCCTATGGTTTGTTTCCATATGACCAGATATTCGGGCTAAAGGGGCTAGCGCACAGCCCTTTGGGTTGGCGCTTGGCCATATTAATGGCATATCACTGAGTATTGAGGGGATTCACGCCTATTTTTGGGGATTATGCCCATATTTTGTTAAAAAGGGGTTTAAAACCTATAGTTTAGTGATTTTCTCACTAATTTTTAACCAATTTTGGTTATTTGGCCATATCTTGGTGGATATTGGGCCAAATTGAGTGCCACGAAAAGCAAGATGTTGGGATTTTATCCCTCTACCTAATGGAAATATAAACTAATCCATTGTGAGGCTTTAAGAAAGCAATAAGAAGCAAATAATCTTGAAGCAAGTCGAGGAAAAACTTGCCAAGGTCAAGTAGTCTTGAGCAGTTCAGAGTAGCTGAGCTTTGGAGGCAGTTTTCTGGAGTTCTACTACTCTGTTTTCAGTGTCATCTGTTGCATCAGGTTTCTGAGATGGAGATGAATATAGTTAGTCATTCAAATCCCTATATGATGAAATTTTAATGCATATTGTAAAGCATTGAATATTGAATAGAGAAATCCTCCCTCACTGAAGACAAAGGCCCAGAGACGTAAGCAGATTTTTCCAAACTCCGTTATCAAATTTTTGTGTCCAGTTTGTTGATGGTTTGCATTCTTTGTGTTGTCTTCTATTGATCTTAATTCTTTAATTCTTTTTCGTTTTCATATTCACATGCACCGTCAGAAAAAGGTCTTGATAAAATTGAAGTTATAGTGTGAAATTGCTAAGCTTCGAATTTTCGGATCAAGTGGTATCAAAGCAGGATGACATTTGCAAGAACTATGAATATGGGAAAATTATTGAAGATATATAGATTGTAGGATCTTGAATAGATCAACCAAGCCATTCAGTGAGAGATTGTTGAATTGTGAATATTGGTGCATATTATCGAGGAAGACAGGGAAAGAATGCAAACATTGATGTGGGTAATGGAAGCAAGGCCAGTTGGAGGAAGTCCTTCAGTTATAAGCTTGAGCCCTATCAGGGATGATGGAAATCATCCATTTCATAGGCAATTAGATGAGGAGGATTCATATACTCCTACTACTTCGGTTGAGGAGCAGTCGATAGGAGAGGCCATTGGCACATTCTCTTGGCCAGTATAAAGCACTGATTACACTCCAGCCTCACCTGTAGCTGATCAGGAAGTGGAGTCCAACCATCCGAATATAGCATCATTTGAGAAACATACCAAAGGATTCAATATGAGAATGCTATCAAAGTTCGGATACGGGAAGGGACAAGGCCTTGGAAAATATGGCCAAGGCAGAGCCGATCCGATTGAATTGCATGAACGTCCACTCTGGGAAGGATTGGGATATGTAGGATAATCTTCTGAGGATGAAAGTCCAGTGATTCATTGCACACACTGTCAAAAGTTTGTACATGATGATGACCACTATTGGGAATATCATCTAGAATTGAAAATAGAATGGTTTCAGACTCGGCAAGGAAAATAGCTAGCTCGAGCTAGCAACGACGCAAACAACGAGTCACGAAAGAAAGGTAAACAGGTTAAAAGGTATAAATCACCTTCACCCACCTTTACTAATGAGCATGCTAGAGTCATGAACCTTATCATAAAAATGATTCCATGCACGTTTTGTAGTAGCCATAACCATTATGTTGCAGACTACTAGAAACAGAAGGTATATGGAAGAAATATCATGGCAACAAGAAGTACGCCAAAACACAATGACACGACACTATAGGTCAAAGAGAATCTATGAGAAAAGTCAGTGCAGCCAAGGCAGGGGTCAGAAAAATCCAAGGGGGATTTGACTCAGTCAGGGCGTGATTCCATCAAGTTTCTTCGAGCAAGAAACACTTGCTCACATTGTCATAAGAGAGGACATTGTGAGGATAGTTGTTGGAGGTTTCATCCAGAGTTGCGACACACAACAAAGCCTAAAGGGCCCGAGCAAAAGACGGATGCTGCAAAGGACAAAAGGACATTGTCGAGGAGAAGAAAGACGTTGGAAGAGGACATCAGGTGGATGCTGCAAAGAAGTAGAGGAATGATCACGACAATCTGTTGGTAGGATATGGGTCATATGACTGGAACTAGGAAGATTGTATGCCCTATATGTAAATTGAGTCAGTGTCATTGTCATTGATGTAATAAAAGTGATTTGATTTATGAAATCACTTATTGAGTCTAGATTGTTTTTCATTAGTCAATTGATGTAAGGATGTAGTCTATTGATGTAGTAAACCTTTTAGGGACCAAAAGGTCTTTAGTGGGAAGGCGTGATCCAGATTTAGATCCAGGAGCTTGATGCAGATCAAAAAGGCCTAAAAATCAATATTCTCATAATGACGTAAAAATGGATGTGTGCGTAGGTCTCATCAGTATGAACCCAACACAACTTGAACGGGATCAAACGGATTTCATATGCTCCTAATATCATGATCTGAATTTCAGGTCAAACTGGCAAAAAGTTAAAGTCAAAGTCAACAGTCTGTACTGTTGACGTCAGCAGTACGTCTGTAGGAAAAATGGAAGATGACATCAGCATGACGTCAACAGGACATGTAGCAGCACTGGGATGTGCCACATGGCAGTCATTTTTGGCATTTTTAGGGGCTGATTTGGACCAATAAAAATTGGACATGTGGTAGTTTGTACAGCATGACACGTGGTAGGTACGGTGATGATGTGGCATGTGTGCTTACGTGGCCAATTACTGATAGGGAAGGTACAGAGCTGGAACATGGGAGAATCATTGGTTGACAAGTGGCATCAATCCAACGAATAAGGAGGTGCCACATGGCCCAGACTTGGGTTGCCACGTGGCACCTAGGTGTTGGTCGAAGTTTCATATGCCAAAATGGTTGAGTTCATAGGATTCGAACTTGTGACCTCCGGTGGGGGAAAAAACCTTAGAAAAAGAGGGTAGCCATTGCACCATTGTATTGCTTATTATAGAATGTCTACAAAATATTATTTAAACCATTGTAAATGATTAGGTGGTAGCGAAAGGGGGTTGGGGCCAAGCCCCAGCCTGCGGCTTTATCAACACATATGACCACACCTTGGAACGGGCACTTCACTATGGAAGATTAAGCACGAGAATCTTGGTATTAGTTCAATTTCAGCTCCTGATCCTGTGGGAAGGTTCCATATAACCTGGTGCTTTGTTTGGTGGTTGACACATTTTGTATAGGCACGGTCCTATGGTTTGTTTCCATATGACCAGATATTCGGGCTAAAGGGGCCAGTGCACAGCCCTTTGGGCTAGCGCTTGGCCATATTAATAGCATATGACCGAGTATCGAGGGGCTATGTGCCTATTTTTTGGGATTATGCCCATATTTTGTTAAAAATGGGTTTTAAACCTATAGTTTAGTGATTTTCTCACTAATTTTTAACCAGATTTGATTATTTGGCCATATCTTGGTGGATATTGGGCCAAATTGAGTGCCAAAAAAAGTGGGATGTTGGGATTTGATCTCTCTACCTCATGGATATATAAACTAAGCCATTGTGAGGTTTTAATCAGACAAGAATCAGCAAATAATCTTGAATCAAGTCGAGGAAGAACTTGGCAAGGTCAAGTAGTCTTGAGTAGTGCAGAGTAGCTGAGATTTGGGGGCAGTTTTTGGGAGTTATACTACTCCGTTTTCAGTGCCGTCAATTGCATCAGGTTTCTGAGACAGATCAAAATATATATATTCAGTCGAAGCCCTATATGATGTGATTTTAATGCAGATTCTAAAGAATTGAATATTGAATAGAGAAAGCCTTCCTCACTGAAGACAAAGGCTCAGAGACGTAGGTGGATTTTGCCGAACTCCATTATCAACTTCTCGTGTCCAATTTGTTGATGGTTTTCATTATTTAGGTTGTCTAATATTGATCTTAATTCTTTAATTATTTGTTGTTTTCATATTCACATGCGTCGTCAGAAAAAGGTCTTGATAAAATTGAAGTTATAGTGTGAAATTGCTAAGCTTCGAATTTTCGAATCAACACCTCTCGGAGGATGACTTTTCCTTGCTATACTGACATGTCATGAAAGAGAAGTGATACATGTCACTAAAAAAAAGTGAATGATAATCCCACGGCTGCCTAGACTGCGTGACATGTGTCACTGTTGAACAGGTTCCAGGTGTCACGACCGACGAGTGCGCCAGATTTTCATACCGATAACTACCACGTATCCTCTTAAATCAATGATTGAGATCTCCTTCGGGTAGAAAATCAAATCTCAAACCTCATCCTCTTCCATGTGATTTTACCTAGAGCTAAGGATCTAGTGACGTGTAGCTCTTGGATCAACAACTAATATCCCTTCAGGTCTCCAGGCTCCGGGAAAATAAAACTCAAATCTCGCTTTTTCCCCTTCACTTTCCTTTGGAGCTCTAGATCTAGCATCACGTGTCCATTTGAATTGGAAAACTGAGACTTACTCTGGGCCTTTAAGCTTTGGGTGTTTTGGGTCTTCGAGAATTCAGGCGCTTTGGGACTTCAGGCAATTCGACACTTCGGGCCTTCAAGAATTTGGGCACTTCGACACTTCAGGGCTTCGGGACTTTGGGAGGCACTGTCGCTAAGATCAACGAATCCCTTATAATTTTGAGATAGATGGTCCATGATTGCTTTGGGTTTTCGAGCTTTGGCTCTTCAGAAGTTTTATGCACTTCTCACTTCAAAACTCCCGAAGCTCATTTCCCCAAACTCTTGGATCAGTTGCCACTTGTCCCCCTAAAGATAGGACAAATGATGCTCACTTTGGGTTTTGGGAGTTCAGATATTTGAAAAACAAGTTTAAAAATATTTCAAACCCCCGATTCATGTGAATCGTTGATCTGATATTCTTAGGAATGTCTGTCACTAAAGCTAATCTCGCCCGTTGCTTTCATTTTGAGCCTGAAATGGACTTCTTTGAAAGTTGGGCTTTGACGTTTCTTGTGTAGGCTGTGAACTTGGAACCTATTTCCCTTGACAACTATATGTGATAATAGGTTCTTTGATAGATGGGGAAAGATAAAAATGAAAGAAGTGAGTGTTCACTAAGGAGAGATACCATAGTTGATAAATGGTGGTGGGGACATGTAAAGAGATCAATGAAGCAGCCTGAAGTGTTACAGAAATAAATTGGACCTGGAGTAATGGTTGAAAGAAATTCATAAGAGTTGCGGAAGTTGTAAAGATAAGAAATATTGGTCATTCTACGATTGAAGGAAAAATAAGCACAGAAAGAAAGAAGTCCCTTGGAGAGTGGACGAGAATAGGAACATTTAGAAGCAAGAGAGGATGATGGACATCTGGATCTTGAAAAATACAGAGAATATTTGGCCTTGATCTCAAGAGAATTCAACCATGAAGCAGAGCAGTTTTCTCCAATACAAGAAAATGAGACCCCCTAGATCAAAGAAAACCACCCAGAAGTCAGTGGAACTAGCCCCGAGTCACCCGTCCCCCAGACCCCTTCAATACCCTTGGTAATCTCAGTACCTCATACTCATGCAAATCCATTTTCTTTGAACTCAGTCAGTTTCATAGGACCCACAACTGTAAATAGTGGGAGGATAGTAGGGTCTCCTTGTAGATCGCAACCAGGGCCGTTAAGATTTATTTTCATAGGGACAAGAACATCGGCAATGGATGGAAACAAGGGAGGTTTTATCACCCAATACCCAAAATTATGGGGTAAATGGGATGAGTATGTAGAAAAAAATTGGTTTCTATGCGAGGCCATCTACAGGTCTAGAGGGACCCTGGATGTGAACAAGTTAGTGGAATTACAGACTACCCTAAGGGGTCACACCCTCGAATGGTACAAGAAGGATATTGAGCTTGGGGTGCAAGGATAGGACTTTACCCTTGACCAGGTGCATCAAAAATTCATTGTCGAATTCAAGATACCTTAGTCAAAACATCAATATCTCTCTAAGTTATGCGAGATTCAACAGAGAGAGGGGGAGTCCACCTAGGAATAAAGTCATAAGTTTAAGGACATTATTGGGAGATTGGCGCATCCAATTCATGAATACAAACAAAGGGAATGGTACTTCCGAGGGTTTCTACCCTTGACATGACTTCACTTGATGCAATAGAGAATAGCCACATTGATAGAGGCTTTGGAACAATCAATGAAGATTGAATCCATAGAAGGATACCTAGGGAGCCCAAGGATAACCATACCTCCAATAGATTCACACATGTCAAAACTCCAATGACAGATATATGCACTCATAGAGAAGATCCAAGAATTAACTCTACTCAAGCCAGTCAAACCTTAAGTTTGGTGTATAGGATGCTACACAGAGGGGCATCTAGAAACTGAGTGTGTGGGGTTAAGAGGAATGGGTCAACCCCCTATAGGAGCAATGACAGGAGTTGTGTAGGTATTGAAAACTCCACCATTTCATGCACCACCTCAATACAACACTCTCCCAGGTGCCCAACCCGCTTAGACAACCAAATACTCTGAAATATGTCAGACTCAAGGGCATGAAACCATGACACTGACCCACCCTTCAAAAGTACTCACCTGTGCCCAATAGAATAAATTATGAGTTTTGTAGGTCCACGATGCATGCTACAAACCAATGTGAGGCATTATATGCACTTTTTGATAGACTGGATTGGACTTCATTCAAGATAAACAAAACACCCCAAGGGTCGGGAATATCATCAATCAATCACAGAGGAGAAAAATATGGGGAATATGCAAACAATCGGCCCAAGATTCAAAAAGCATCCCCCAAGGACGACAGTTATGATCCTTTGAAACAAAAACTATTTTTCAAAGATGTAGTAGAAATATTTAGAGATGAATCTAATCCATATATAATCAAAAACCCTCCTAAATTCACCCTTCAACCTAAGACCACTCAATCTCCTACCTCACCTTGCACACCTCGAAATCTCGTAAACTCGAGAAGACCTTGTGAGCAGTCTCAAAATATAATCAAGCTATGGTTTCAATTATTATCTGAGATCTCGGGAGATGACCGACTCTCTAAGAAGTTACAAAATACCCTGTACCTAATCCCAGGGGATGAGGGAACTCCATAAACCACTATAACCACCAACCTTCCTGAGAATAATACACAGAGAATACAAAGAAGGAAAGTGTGATCTAGAAAAGAATTTAGGTTGTAATCCCAGTCAGATGACTTTGAAATTAAATATGTCATGTTAGAATTTCCCTCATATGCCAACATATTACCCAACAAGACTTAGGCAGTTCTAGGGAAACCTCAGTTACTGTATTCCCCCATCCAACTGAGAATGGAAAACCAATACTGCATGTTTTCAGTAGGAAGGATGGAAGATGTGGAAGTAGATGTTGTAGGAGTTAAAACGATAGTTTATTTTGAAGTAACTTAAATCATGGAAGACAAAGACCCTTACCCTGCCTTATTAGGAATTTATTGGGCTTATGAAAATTATGTTTTCATTGACTTAAAGAGGGACACTATGACGTTTGAAGCAGATGGAGTAAAATTAGTCCAACCCTTAGATCCATACATGGGACTTGGATATATTTATCTAGTGGATAATAACATGGAATCAGAAGTTCTCATCCAGTTATACACCATAACAATAGTGATAGGGTCTGATTACATCAACCCCACTATAGATGGAGTTGTAAGTTGGAGGAGTATACAATCAACAAAGGAGGACTCAGAACTAGCTTTCGATAGTTGGTAGTAGGGTTCATACGAAATATTTCCAAGATGTTGGACAACTATTAGGGAAATGAGAAGGATTGAGACTGAGATGAGGAATCACTCAATATACGA
Organism: Picea engelmannii; assembly: GCA_009831015.1. Classification (NCBI taxonomy): domain Eukaryota; kingdom Viridiplantae; phylum Streptophyta; class Pinopsida; order Pinales; family Pinaceae; genus Picea; species Picea engelmannii. Next base: position 84,197 of record ML783083.1, on the reverse strand, counting down.
TGTTACTTCATATTTGAATATCTTTCTCACTGATATATATGGAAAATTTGTGCCAAAATAAGGATCTTAGTTCTAGATATATCTTTGAGGGATACCCTAACTAGGTGGTGGGCCACTCATAGAGCTTCAATTATGGATTGGGAGGACACAAAGAGAGCTATTCAATACATATTTCTTAGAAGCGATCATGTGACACCAAAGACGAACACAAATTTTCATGGTGTGCAACTATTTGATGGGAAGTCTGACCCTAGAATGCATATTGAGAATTGCATCAAGCAATGGAAAGATGTGCAAGTACCATATAGACTATGGGTTCACTTATTTTTCCACTCATTAGGTGTGATTCCAAAAACTGGGTACATACATGAAGAGACTAGAAGACAAATGAGTTGTTGGAAAATACTAGAAGACATATTTTGCAGGGATTTTTCCTTCACTGGTATGCCTTCTGAGCTTCACTTAGTCCTTCAAATAATTCATGAGATGCTATTTACTGATGTATGTAAATACATATCAAGCCCAATAGTATGTTCTGATCATTCCCATTTGGTTCAGTCCAATCAAGAACAAAACCTTTCCAGAATACTGGTATCTTGTTGTAACGTTGATGAAGAGCCTAATGAATTAGAAGAACTTAGGAACCTCAATATCAATGAAATTGTAGGAATTAGGGAAATTCATGATACTACACCGAATCATACCAGTAGCACCTATAACCATCCTCTGAAGTTGTGTAAAGTAAACATAGGTAGCAAAGAGTATCCTAATATAGCTTCTATAGGGGACTACTGGGATGAGTAGGCCATGAATAAAATCTAGAGTCTATTGCAAGAATACTAAGACCTATTCTGAAAAAACTTTTCAGAATTGAAAGGCATAAAAGGAACCATGGGAGAGATGAAGATTGAGCTAAAACCTGACTTAAAACCCTTGAAGCACAAACCATATCATCTCAATCCCGATGTAAAATAAAAGGTCAAAAGAGAAATACATAAAATGTTGGTAGCAGGACTGATCTTCCCGGTCGAAGAAGTAGAGTGGGTTAGTCCCATAGTAATATAGAGAAAAAAGGGTACTGAGGACATTTAGGTTTGTTTTGACTATAAGATTCTAAATTCCACATTTGTATATGATCCATTTCTGACACCCTTCAGTGATGCGGTGTTAGATCAAATTGCGAGGAAAGAATCATATTCATTTACAAATGGATTCTAGGGGTATCACCAGGTCATAATTTCAAAGGATTATATGAAGAAGACCGATTTTATAATTGAGTGGGGGTAATTTTCATACAAAATGATTCTCTTTGGGATAAATAATGCCCATGCGGTCTTCACCAGGATTGTTATTGCAACATTTCTATACTTCATACAAATATTCTTAGAAGTCTACATGAATGACTAGACTTTATATAGTTTTGTAAAGGAGCATATAGGGATACTTCAATTGATGTTTGATAGATGCCAGGAGTTACAGATATCTCTGAACTTGAGGAAGTGTATTTTCTACATACTTCACAACAACCTTTTAGGCCACATTGTTTTTCGGGAAGGAGTCCTGGTGGACCTAGCTAAAGTTGTAGTTATCTTGGGTATGTTGCAACCTACAAGTGCTAAATAGTTGTGTAGGAAACTTGGGCATATAGGATACTACCATAGGTTCATCAGAAGATACGTTAGTATAAAAACACCATCGAATAAATTACTGAAGAAGTCTGAAGCATTTCAGTGGATGAATGAATGTGATAAGGCATTCGATATTCTCAAGGAAAAACTTAGTACTGCATCGATTCTTATATACCCCAACTAGGAAATTAAATTCCATGTACATGTGGATGCATCGGGTATTGTTCCAGGAGCTATCTTGGCACAATTAGGAGAAGGGAATATGGACCACCCTATATACTTTTCCAACAAAAAATTGTCCGAAGATAAACACAAATACACAATGACCAAAAGGGAAGGTTTGGCCATGATTTATGCATTGCAAAAATTTTGACACTACTTACTAGGTTCTCATTTTAAGTTTTTCACTGACCATTCTGCATTGAAATACCTTGTAAATAAGCATGTTCTTGAAAGAAGGATTTGCATGTGGCTCTTACTCGTTCATGAGTTTTCCTCGAAGGTAATTTTCAAACATGGAAGATGTAATGTAGGACCAGATCACCTATCAAGACTAGAATAAGGGTAAATTTGATCCAGGTGGATATCGGTGGCCACCCACCTTTTCCAAATGGCTCAAAATGACTTTCTGGCAATTTTGGCAATTTACTATTTTTAGCAGGTTTTAACTTCCGGGGCCATTTTGAGGGTCCAAATGAAGGTTTTTCTAGATCAAGGTTCTCAATTATATCCAAAGGCATAATTGAGCCCCCAAAATGAATCTCCTCGACAATACCTTTCCAACGAGCTATCACACTCCTAAAACGGAGATCGTATGCAAAAGTTACGACCCCGAGAAGTTGATGTACTCACTTACCCAAACGGGGCCCACATGACTTTTGGTGCTTCATCTCCTAGGGTTATTTTTTGGATGTCTAGGACTTTTGGCATTCCCGTCTATTGTAAAAATGCCTTCCGAGCCTCATTGTAATCATCTTCTTGCGAATGCGAGTAGTCGTCACATCTCTTCTCAGAGATAAGCGGCCACCATTCTAGCGAGTCTTTCACTCTGTATTTTTATAGTCTCTGTACATTTATTTCATTAACAAAAATCGTGTATTACTGTATCTCTGTGTTTATGGTTGCATCTCTAATATATTTATATTATATTACTGGATATACGCAATATCTCTGTGCATTTCTTTATTATATCTCCGCTCTCATTTCGTGCCGAAAATAATCCGGATCAAAAGTGGAGGAGAAGTGGACAACCAACTCCCTGATGCATAATTTTTCTAAATTGAATCCATCCCGGAATATCTCGAATAGATTGTTTCTTTCCTTAGTACAGTGACCTTCCCAGGGAAGTATTTTGTAACCCATAAGAGACACATGGTGGTCCATGTAGCATATTACCAACTAATTGCAAGCCAACTCTATAACATGGGACTCAATATAATTCTCAGAAGGTGGGTCCTTAACCATGAAAAGAAATATATCCTATGGGAATTCCACAAAGGAGTTGCAGGAGGGAACGTTGGAGGGAAAGCTACAACATAAAAGGTTCTCAAAGCTGGATTATGGTGGCGAACATTATTCAAATATGCTAAAGTTTATGCTAGGTCTTGCAATATTTTTCAATGAGTAGGGAATCAATCATGCATAGATGCGTTACCTCTTCAGTCATTTAGAGAAATACAAGACTTTCATAAGTGGATTGTTGACTTTCTTGGACCAATTAACCCGCCTTCAGGGAATTCAAAGGATAGGTATATCATTACTGCAATAGACTATCTTACACAGTGGGATAAGGAAGAAGAAGTCCATGATTTTTCAATAGATATGGCTACTAGATTTATACTTGAGAATGGTATTGCTTGGTTTGAATGTCCTAAGAGCCTGACTAGCGATGAAGGGAGCCACTTCATTAGCAACAAAATCACAACATTAACAACACAAATTATTATCCAACACCATAAGAGAAGTCCTTATCATCCACAAGCTAATGGCATAGTGGAGGCATTCAACAAGATTCCAGAAATAGGAATGACAAAGGTATGTTGTGCAAACAAGGAATATTGGGATGACATAGTTCCAATATTCTTATGGGATTATAGGACTACCACAAAAGTTGCACAAGTACACCCCATTTCATTTTGTTGAAGGGAAAGGGGGTTGTGTTACCTACATAGTTTCTTACCCCTAGTCTCTATATAGCTCATGATGACACATGGAAAATGATGCATCAGTTGTGCAAAGGATTTCATACCTATAGGAGCTTCAAGAATTAAGGTTCCTAGCCAATTTTCATCAATCCGTGGAAATATCTAGACCGAAATATTGGCATGACTGACACATCAAAACTAATAGGTTCCCTCAAGGTGATAAAGTACTCCTCTATGACAAGTAGTATTAGAAACATCTAGGAAAGTTGCACATGCATTGGTTAGGACCATTCCTAGTTGTTGATATCCGAAAGTCTAGTGTGGTCAAGATAGCACAACTGGATGGTGTCCTTTGACCAATATGGGTGAATGGCACATGCCTAAAACCCTACATTACCCACACTTAACAAGAGAGATGGCTTCTCCAATCCAAAGGAGCGTGTACATTAGGTAGACTTTGATCTTCTATTGAATCTCGTGGTAATGTTGAATTTTTTTTATGTAATAATGTCAGAGAGTGCTTAGGAGCACCACGACACATCCTTGTCATTTTTGTTGTTATTTTTTTGCAACATTCCCATGCAGAAAATAATTATCTGATGTGCCTCCAATACACTCAGCTATACATGAACATTCGATGGAAAATATTTTTGGTCGGGGGATGATCGACTTTGAGCTTTATTAATGGCTAAGTCATAGTTACATCACTTCCAATTGTAGCTTTTAGGGTAACTATAGAAAACTATTAGAATGTCTCATAAAGTCTTAAAAGATCTAATCCACGTAGATCCTATCAATAAAATTATCACCATTCTCAATTGTTAAAATGGTAAGACCCTCACACCGACCATGTGTTGAGTGAGATACCCATTAAAGTCAGAATCTGACTAGAATATTTAATCCCATTTCCAGTCCCATCGCACGTTCGTACCATAGATTGCATTGATGGCCTAATTACTTGCTCAATAATGACCCATTAATGGTCTATCTTGTTACCTTAGCTATAATACTACACAAATCTTGTTTATAATGACATCCTATTCATGTACTTGCCTTCTCCTATTGAGTCTTTGCATCCTGGTGTATTCTGAGAAGTCACTCACTACCAAGTTCCTGATCCAGTGTCACTGCTAGCACTCCAGCGTGAAAATTCTGAGAACATTGAGAGGACAAGGTTCGATATTGAAAGAATTAGTCTGAGATGATCCCTATGATCCCAAGATTGAGGTACTGGGTGATGTCAAATGAAAATCCGAGCAGACAAAACTCCTTGACCTAGATCTCACGGACACAAAGTTGTTCCCACAAATGAACATCAACATATTTTGTGAGATGGAATCTGGGCTGAGAGGGGAGGTGAAATTAATCCCTAAGGTTGAATTCTTGAATCTGTTCCACTTGAAGATCATGAACTATCGTGAAATCCAAGTGTTCAGAACAACCAGAGAAGTTGTGCAATGCACCAAGTTCTTAATCAATAGGGTACATGATAAGAGTCTATTTCTTGATAGGAGATACCCTATTCATGCTGAGGATGTCCACCATATTACATGATTATCTTTGGAGGGAAAGGATGTCTCCAAATGATCTCAAAGACCGAGAAAACATGGAAAACGAAAGGGATATATTAACCTGTATGAGCGCTTCCATGCACAGAGGGGAGGTCACACAAAAAATATTGAACCAATCCTCCCTGAAACGATGAGAACGACCTACTACGTGATTGCTATCAAGGTCATGCACTCCTACTATAAGGGGTAATGCACACTTGATGCCTTGTTAGTGGCTGAATTTTGTGAAAATGGTGCAGTTTTCAATTGGTGTAGTTACATGTTGGAAGAACTCCTTGTCACTTGTGAAGAAGTTCAGGAGAAGGGAGGCACCTTCACATATGGATATCTGATTCTGGCCTTTGCAATGATGAAATGGAAGCCACCCATTGGTAGATATTTAGCACATGCTGACAAATCCCGCCTCACAAAGATGTTTGAACCTTGGCATGCAAGGTCAAAATAAAAAAAATGGAGTTCAACAACGTTGTGTTCCTAAAGTGGTACAATCCATTGATTGATGCCACCCAAAGGATGTGTATACCACATGATCTATTGAATTTTCATACAATGAACATCTCGTTTTCTCTAAATCAACATTACACTTCTGTATGGACAAGGCACGCAAAGTCATCAAACTTTCATATGAGGCCCTTACCATTCTATTTCTACGAAGAAACACTGGATAAGGAGATCTTGTCTTGGCTATGAATTAAACGCACCCTATGCAAGTCATTCATGCATTACCTATTTCCACTAGAATTTTTGAAGAAGAAGATTCCAATAGAAGAATTAGGGTCAAGCTCAAGAAAGGTAGAATGATATTATAAGTCGCCAACGGCCTCAGAGGAAGAGGAAGAGTAAGAACACCAACTACATAGGACAAAGATACATTTGACAAGATGTCCCAAGATTTCAAATGAGGCCATATTTTCAGGTAATACCATCAACGACATCTTATCTATCACCTTTATAGAGCAGGTTTCGACCAAGAATCCTAGAACCAATATGTCCCTGTAAGTCATCCCAACTAAACTCATCAACCCTCAGCCTATATTGATTGTGCTACCTCATACCTGAGAAGACACTTGGGTAGCCAAGAATTTTATCCACATTATTTATGACCATAATTCTCACCCCATTATACCCTCCATCGTAATCATTTAGAAAAAACCATCACTACCAACTATAGATACAACAGTCCCATGACCACCCAATTCACTAGAACCCATGCAAATTTATATTATAGAACAATTTCCTTCTTAGGAGAGCCAACCATCCATAGTACCACAACTCACACAAATCCCATATGTCCCCCTCCTAGATACATAGTCTCTAAGAACAAAGAGCCTCACATAAGTCTTGAAGGATCGTAGCAAAACCCTTGAAGTTCCACCCATCATAAAGGAAACAAATAAAAATGAGGTATATTCTCAAGAACCACAGGAGACTCAGCTAGGAAAAAGCACAACCTCACTGAAAGAGCAACTAGAACTAATACTCCAAGATCTGAAATAATTCTTCGATATGATACAACTCTGCCTAGCACAGACGGAAGCTATCCATTTTCTTCTGATAACCCTGAAGAATAAACTAGTCCAACAATTGTGAGGATCAATCCAGGGTGAAGAAGAAGTTGAGACACCATCAGATAAATCCTTGGTCAGTGGGATCATGCTTCAAATAAGACTCCTGTTAGAGGCCACAGTCACATCCAGAGAGATTTCTCAGTTGTCGACACCTCAACTAGTAGGTTTGATCAGAGTCTCAATCGATCACTTAGAACAATAGATTCATCAAGCTAAAACAAAATTTGAATATTGGAGACGAGAAGGAATACTCGAACAGGCCAAAAAGACATAGGAAGAATATTTGAAAATTTAGGAAGAAGAGAAAATTGAAAGAATGAAGGGAAAGTTAAAAGAGATCTGGCTGACTTTTAGAAAAGTATCACTTGTAACAACCCTAATTGAATATATGCGTAGGGATTAATAAGTAAAGTTAATTAGATAATTAATTGTCCTAATATGGTTTTAATTAAACAATGATTAGCATTAATAATATTCATTAAATATTTATTTATTAATTAATTGTTTATAACTTTTGATTAATTAATTAATTAATTACATATCACATTCAATAACATGGGTAATAAAGTTAAGGGCCCTAATAACTTTAATTTATTTAATTAAATGCTTTACGTATGCGGGAGGGGATAAGACATTAAAGAAGGGGATAAGATATTAATGAAGGGGATAGACATTAAAGAAGGGGATAAGATATTAAAGGGGGAGATAAGGAAATTAATGAGGGGGAGGAGAGTCGGTGAAGGAGGATATGATGGGGAAGAGTCCTACGAGAGAGGGAGGATTATTTTATTTTCTTTTGGAGGGAGGAAGCATTTGGAGGAGGAGGATATATTTATGTGGGAGATTTTTCTGTGGAGATCTTTGGTGTGAGGAGTTTGGTTTTGGGGGTTTTTGGTGAATCAGAAGCAGGGGGCACTGGTTTGCTGGGGGTTTGGGGCACGGGGGCCAGGATATCCTTACGGTATCTTGGAGCTAGGGAGCCGGACAGGCTACTCCTAGCTGACAGGGAGGAAAATTCGGTTTTGGGCAGTGTTTGACACTGTTTCAACTTCAGCAAAGGACAACTAGATCAACGGGGGAATTATCATCAGGAAGAGGTAATTTATTTTATTCTGTTAAGTAATTCTTATTCTATTATGAAATTGTTGTTCTTTAATTAATTTAACATGATTATATGTTGAATGAAAGAAATTATTGAGTCTTTCTATGTAGAAGTAATCTTATCGGTTTCAATTTATGGATTTTAACAGACTGAAGTTAATTTGGTCCTTACACATGGTATCAGAGCCTTGGTTCAAAATCTAGAGCCAAGGGCCTACCTACCCACCCATAAATTTAAACAAACCCCAGCCAGAAATTTAAACACCTTGAAACTCTCCAAAATTTGTAAGTCTAGGCCTGAGGGCCAAGCTCCAAGTTCCAACTCCAACTCCAGCTCCACCTAATCTGCAAGCCAAGCACACAATTGTTTTTTAACACATAAATAAATATAAATGAAATATACATACTGAAATTTTTTAACACGAGATATATACATAAATATAAAATAATGAGAATAAATAACCCAGAAAATTCTGAAATAACCCTCAAAATATTGGTAGCAATAAGGAGCCGTGCAAGTAGACCTACAACCCATAAACCCTAGGTAATAGACCTGAAATGATACTAAATAAATATATATATAAAAAAAAAAAAACCTAGAAACCCTGAAGAAGAGAGAGATTGTTACAAGAAAGGAGATCCTGCACCTATTCCATTCCTTGTTCCAACCACATGTCAATATTTAGAGACCACTTGCTCCTTGGTAAAAATCCTCACCTATAAATAGACTAGAAATAAAATAAAATAGAAGGTGTTACAGGGTGTTTGGGTGAAAAGAAATT
>ML783083.1:48834-75300 GCA_009831015.1 Picea engelmannii | reverse complement strand
TATATATATATATATATACAAAATGACAATAAAGATAAAATTGTTGTAAGTATAAAATGCCAGACACTATCTGCGACTCCAAGAATACACATGAACAGGAACACATTCCACCAAAATTAATACACATGGGCAACTGTGGGGTTGAAGGTTGAGCGTTCTGGATGATGCTCATGAATTGGAACCTGAGTTTGTTGGATTCAAGGAGTCGATTCGTGCAGATTTCTCACGGCTTTCTCGTAGTTCACAAATCCCATGAACCAAAACTCGTGACAGGCCACCGTCACGATCTGAATATACTTTTCCATAGGATTATCTTTGTTCATCGACAAATTGATAGCCTTAAGATTCACCAATGGAATTACAACCTGCATTTGTTACAATCACCAGTTCAGTTTCCGCCAATTTACATAGAAAAGGATTCAAAAACGTAGCGAGCACTTACCTGGTAGTAACTCCATGACACCTCTTCGGAGGGAGTGGTGAACGACAAGGGGAAATCGCTTCAAAAGGCGATTTTCATGGTCGAAATGTACAGAGTTCCTGCAACAGGGCCGGTGGATGTCGAGAGATAATAGGCGTACGTTTTCCGTAACTTCTCCTCTGGAGAGATGGGAAACGTCTGTTGGAATAGAGCTTCGAAGCCTCCTTCTATTAGGGCTTTAGCACCCAAGCTATACTTCCCCCACACTACATCTGGTATGTTGTGCCCAGTTTTCACTGCATTTAAACGGAGTCTGTCAATTGAAAACGAAGGCAGGTAGGCAGGAAAGAAAGAACTGTACGAGAAGCTGGAGTTATACTTACAGTTGGTCCAGACGTTTGAGGCCAAATTCTTAGCYTTCTTAGTCCATTTGTTGAAGTTGTGCAACACCAATTCCATAGGATCTGTGCACAGAGAATCTAATCAAAGAAACAAAAGATAAATACTATAGATGGTTTATGCGAGCTTACTCTTTGAATGTTGTACTAGATATGGTTTCAYGATATACGAGCTGGGGGTCGGGTGCTCCACTGGGGAAGTCCACATGGCGGCCTCTTGAATGTGAATATGGGCGGAGGGGGCTGCAGGAGTGCCCATGACTTTTGTGCCCCATTTTCGGCTCTCTTTCTCTGAGAGGGTTTAACCTTCATGCAATGATGTCGAGGGAATTGAACCTTTGATCTCGACCTTCGGATAAACAATCTTCTTCATCGCTCCGGCGGCGAGACCGACCTTGTCTGTATAATCCGATTGCAAAAGTTGCTCTCTCTCTGCTTCTTCTCTACTCATCCTTGAAATCTTATGGTCCAACGCTGTCTTAACAGTGAACAAAGAATTTAAATGCAGGGAACAACTGAGAGAAAGTGAGAATTCAAACACGGGGCACAATTGACAAAAACAAACAAGACAGTAAAATAAAAATAAAAAAACACGCACAGTTACACACCAACAATGACACCTCAAAATTATAAAATAGACACATGGACATAACCCAAAAATAAATAGTAATCAACTCAAACACCTTACATACCATTTGTGTGTTGCACGGATACATTTTTTGTGTGTTGCAAGCTCGCTTGAGTTCCCAAGTGGGGTATTCGGATGCACTGTTCCAAGGAAAATAGGCTTGAACTGGTTCATTCCTCTACCGCACAGCCTAACAGGTAAAGTCCATATCCCATTACACATACAAATCCCAGTGCTAATGCTAAACCCATGAGGCCAGGCCTTGCCTCACTTAACTCATCAACACACATAATACAAGCCAGCGCCGAACACCAGTGCACAAATCTTTCACCAAGCAACAATACAAGCCATCACCTGACAAATGAGGAAGGAGACCAAGGAAGAACTGATTGCGTACTAGTTCAGCGAGAGAACCACCAAAAACAAAAAAAATGTAGAGGGAACGACCATGGCGGTCGACTGTGTAGCCAAAAGAAAATGACTGGAAATGTAGAGTTAGGGTTGATAAAGGAAAGCGTTGGAGGAAGCAAGGCGGGCACATGGAATCCATGCGTGCCCACACTTGTTTTTAAATTATTTTGATTTTCTTCTATTATTTATTAAAAATATTTTTATAAATTGTGTGTGTGTTCGTATAAATTTATTTTTATTTTTATTTTAGTGTAAAGATAATTTAGTTTAATTTAGTTCAAATTAATTTAAAGTTAATTTAGGTTAATTTAATTAAATCAATTTAAAGTTAATTATCTAAAAAAAAAATTTAATTAAAATTTAATTAAATTAATTATGTATTTAGTGTAAAGTTAAACTACATTAAAAGTTAAGTAAAATGTTAGAGGATCCATAGGTTTTGAACCCAAGACCACCCACCAAGTGAAGCGCCTTAAGAAGAGCACTAACACCAACGTGCTCCCATGAGTCTTTACAAATAAATTCTTATACTTAAATAGATTAATGGTAACAGAGTGTATCCCAAAGTATAGACTTCGATTATCCAAGCGTCAAGCTCATGAGACCTTACACACAACTCATCGAGCCAATCATTGATCCCTTTCATTCCATTCCACCAGTCAAAGCTAATCGCTAAGCTCCAATGCTTGAAAGCCACTCTAAAATCCTCAAGACTCGCACCTACAACCACTGAGACACACAATTCAACGCATATGTACAACGCGCCAAGGAGAGCCCACGAGTCAAGCATCAAAGGATATTTAGTTGTAAGAATTTTTTTTAAAGGACTTAGACTAGGACAAGCAGGAAGGAGGCGGAATACACACTAGGAAAGTAAGCTAGAGAAATTAGCGAGTATGGCGCAAGGATAGCATAGTTACAGGGCAAGGGAACCAATAGTTTTCTTAGCTGAAGAAATCAAGCTTAGATGCTTTATCCCTAACCTAGCCAATCCCGTAAAGAGAGTAATGTATGTTTACAGACAAGTAAAGAAAAAAACTTACACCTAATCCTGTTTCTAGTTTGAGTAGCGCCAATTTGAAATGTCCTTGAAATCACCTTGACAACTTCGATTATAGGATGGTTAGGACTCAAGGTAATCGAGTCAGAGAAGCATCGTCGCAGGCGCCGCCAACACCACCAGCACCATCGCCACCATCGCCCGAACTAGCTCTCATACTTCGCTCGTTGGAGGCCATAAATGAGACTTTAAAAGGGCGAAAACCAGCAGGGACCGAAGTGGAACCCCCACCATTTGGAACGAGTAATTGAGAAGCATCAAGGGATTCAGGGGGAGGACTCCACTCGAAGACATCACTAGAGAATTGCAAAATATCAAACTTCCAGAGTTTGTCAGGGGTCGTGCTAGTGAAGTTGCGAAAGCGTGGTTGGAAGGAATGAAAAGGTGTTTTTCCTTAAGGGACTATGCGTCCAACTCAAAGGAGAAGATAGCAATTTTTCAGTTAAGAGACAGCGCTTTGAATTGGTGGGGTAACCTAGAAAGACAACTGCATCTTACCCCAGACACAGTATCTTGGGAAATTTTCAAGGAGAGGTTCCGAAGGAAATACCTGCCAGCCTATTATGAGGAACAGTAGGTAGGGGCGTTTCATGCCTTAGTACAGGGAAAGAGAACTGTAGAAGAATATGAGATCAGATTTATGGAATTGGTCAAATATGTTTCGTATATGGATAATGACCAACAATAAGCAGAACGCTTCGTCTATGGGATAAACCCTAAGATTAGAGCTATTGTGCGGATGTGGAAACCGTCTTCAGTAGTATAAGTAGTAGAAAATGTGCATTATGTGGAAGAACATATGAACTTGAATGGAGGTATGAGGTCGACCTTTCCACATCATCCTAGATTCGTCGCGAAGGCCCCTAGAAATTTCCCAGGGGAGGGAGCTCAAGGCCACCTCCATATGGTAACAGAGTCGCACCAAGGGAAGTAGTTGTTGGGATTTCAATGGCAGCGAGTGCAGCATCTTGTTCATCACCAATGATGCAGACAGGTCCACGACCATCTCAGGGAACAATTAGTAGGGGCAGAGGTTCCAGGGGAAGGAACTCATTTCAGAGACAGTCACATAATAGTGTGTAGGTTCAATCCCATGTTACCTGTTGGGGATGTGGAGGACCCCATTACCAGCGTGACTGCCCAGAGTTACAATCAGGATTCGTGCATAGAGAAGGGAAGGCCCCGATGGGAAGAGCAAGTAGCAACCACCATATTTACACAGCGATTAATAATCGCCAGACCGAACATCAATCCACGGTGGTGTAGTCATCGGGTACGCTAAATCATATCAACGTTAAGATTGTATTTGATTCTGGTGCAACAGATAGTTTCATTTCACCATCTTCATTAGAAAAGAGTGGGTTGGCAGCCTACGAGCATGATGAATTTAAACAAGTTGAGATGGCTTCGGGGGAAAAGCAAGCGGTAGGACCTAGTGTTGATAATTACATAGTAGACCTGGGAGCGTGTACTACCAGGTTGAAGGTATACGACACTGCTCTCGGGGCATATGACCTAATCATTGGAATGAATTGGTTAGCAGCTCACCAACATTTGGTAGATTGTTTCACAAAGAGGGTTCTCTGTGTAGACGATGAAGGAAGGCCAGTAGAGATCCAGGGTGTACAGAGAAAAGAGTCATTACGCTTTATCTCAACTATGAAGGCTAAGTGATGCTTGAGACAAGAGTGTCGACTTTATGTAGTGGAAGTAGTGAATGAAAGGAAGGGACCCTTATTGGATCAGTACTCAGTGCTATCATAATTTAAGGATGTTTTTCTAAACGAGTTACCAGGGTTACCTCTTGAGAGGGAGCTTGATTTTACCATTGAGCTAAAACCTGGTGTAGAACCAATTTCCAAAACTACATATCGGATGACAGTGCCAGAACTTTGTGAATTGCAAATGCAGTTGAAAGAGTTACTGGACTTAGGGCTAATAAGGCCCAGTGTTTCACCCTGGGGTGCACCAGTAATTTTTGTAAAGAAGAAGGATGGGTCCTTACGACTATGTATAGACTACAAGGACATGATTCGTGCTACAATGAAAAATAGGTATCCAATGTCACGAATAGATGACCTCTTCGATCAGATGAAAGGAGTAGCGGTATTCTCAAAGATCGATTTGTGATCTGGGTATCATCAGTTAAGGATTAAGGAATGCGATATCCCAAAAACTTCCTTTCGAACTCGGTTTGGACATTACGAGTTTGTCGTAGTACCTTTTTGATTGACCAATGCACCAGCAGTATTGATGAGCCTCATGAACAGCATATTCCACAAGTACTTAGACCATTTTGTACAAGTCTTTCTAGATGACATCCTCATATATTCCAAGAACGAAAGAGAGCACGAGGAACACTTGCGAGTGGTGTTGTCCTGCTTTAGAGAGAACAAATTGTATGGGAAGTTTTCAAAGTGTTCCTTGTTCTAGAAAGAAATTCATTATTTAGGTCATATCATTTCTAGTGAAGGAATCTTTGTAGACCCAGAAAAGGTAAAGGCCATTATGGAGTGGCCAATGCCAAAAAATGCCCATGAGGTGAGAAGCTTCATGGGGCTAGCAGGTTATTATCAAAGATTTGTGGAGGGGTTCTCCAAAATATCGAAACCCATCACCACTTTGCAACGCAAGGGGATCAGGTATGAATGGGCAGAAGAATGTGATAGTGCATTCATTGAGCTTAAGAGGTTACTAACGAGTGCCCCAATTCTACGAGTGTCGGATATGGAAAAGGACTTCATCGTCTGCACAGATGCCTCGAAGCAAGGGTTGGGGGCCGTGCTAATGCAGGATGGAGGAGTGATAGCTTATGCATCAAGAAAGTTGAAGAAACATGAAGAGCTATACGCGACTCATGATTTAGAGTTGGCAGTTGTAATGCTAGCTCTGAAACTTTGGAGGCACTATCTTGTAGGGAGAAACTTTGAGCTCAAAACGGACCATCAAAGTTTAAAACATCTCTTCACTCAAAGGGATCTGAATGACAGGTAAAGGCAATGGAGTGAGTTTATGAGTGAGTACGATTTTGGTATTTCATACATCAAGGGAAAAGAAAATGTGGTTGCAGATGCCTTGAGTAGGAGACCAATTATCTTGTCCTTGATACCCTTAAAATTCAATCTGAGGGACCATGTGTTGATGAAACTCCAAGGAGATAGTTGGTATTTAAAGGTTAGTTCAAACCTCCAGAGTGGGAGGCGATTAGATCCAAAGTATGAAGGATATAGTCTGGAAGCAGACAGACTGTTAAGATATCGAGGAAGGATGTACAACCCTGAAAGTGGGGATATTCGAAGAATCATATTGAAGGAAGCCCATAGAGCACTTTATTGTGCACATACGGATGTGAAGAAGATGTATGCAGAAGTGAGGAAGATCTTCTTCTGGGTAGGCATGAAGCGCGATGTAGTCCATTTCGTCACCAAATGCCTAGAGTGTCAACAAGTGAAATCTGACCACCATCACCCGGCAGGCCTCCTACAACCACATGATGTTCTTATGTCCAAGTGGGAAGTCATCTCTATGGATTTTGTTGTGGGGTTTCCGCTCACTTCTCATAGACATAATGCCATTCTTGTGATAGTTGATAAGTTAACCAAGAGTGCTCATTTTATTCCTATCAGAGACACTTACGATGTCACTGATGTGGCACGTGTGTTTGTAAGAAAGGTTATCCATTTGAACGAGATACCTAAGAACATCATTTCAGATAGGGACTCCAGATTTACTTCTAGGTTTTGGACAAGTTTGCAGTAAGTGTTGGGGACTTAGTTGAACTTAAGCACAACTTATTATCCTGAAACAGATGGGAAAACCGAGAGAGTAAATCAAGTCATGGAAGACATGCTCAGGATGTATGTCACGGATAATCAAACCCAGTGGGAGAAGTACCTACCTTTGGTCGAGTTTGCCTACAATAACATTTTTCATAGCTCCATTGGAATGACACCCTACAAAGCTCTGTATGGAAGGCCATGCAGAACACCATTGAGTTGGGATAGTCTTGAAGACCGAGTAATAGTTGGGCCAGAATTGATTCAAGAGATGGAGGAACAGGTGATTCAGATTAGGTAGAGACTAAAGGAAGCACATGATAGGTAGAAACGTTATGCAGATGCACACAGGATTGACCAAAGTTATGAAGTGGGAGACCAAGTTTTCATTCGTATCAGGCCTAATAAGAGTACCATACGATTCAGGAAGGGGACAAAGTTGTCACCTCGATTTATAAAACCATTTAGAATCCAAGAGAAAATTGGACCTGTTGCCTATCGTCTTGTACTAACACCCCACTTGCATAAAACTCATAATGTTTTTCATGTATCTGTTTTACATCATTATGTTGCTGATGAATCACATAAACTAAATTGGAAGGAATTGTAGGTATCGGACGTGGGAACTCTCACGGTAGAACCATTACGCATATTGGACCATAGAGTCCAACAACTCATGAACCATCTGGTAGACCAAGTTAGGGTCCAATGGGACAAGTATAGTCCAGGATCTACTACTTGGGAAGATGCCAAGACACTACGACGAGACTATCCCTCACTTTTTTTACCACCTCGAGAATATGTTTCTCGAAGGTGGGGTGTGTGTAACACCACCTTTTGACTTAGACAACCAGGATTACCTGAGGCCTATATACTTTATTTTCTAGTCACAGAGAAACTATTACATGATACACTTAAACTTTAAAATGTATCAACTTTTATGAATTTTTAAATGTTATTGATGATGATTTATATGATGCGACATATTGTGAGAATGTGAATTTTATGAATGTTTAAATGCTATTAGAATGATGTTGGATATGATGCAATCTATTTTGGTAAATGATAATCTTATGAATGGGTGTCGAAATTAAATTATGGGATATTATGAGATCTATTTCTAACTGGAAAACTTTGATGTTAATTTGTTGGTACAAGGATACCAAATAGAAATGATGATTGTATGCAATTACATGATGATAATGCATAGAAATGTATGAGTTTGTGTTACATACTAATCTACAGGTTATGGGCTATGAAATATCCAACATAATGATGATGAAAGTGGATATCATGACCACTAGCTGGGAAAAATTATGGTACGAATATTTGTATGTGAAATTATATTGGTTTGGATGCATTGCTATGATATGTGGACCAGTGCAGGATTTCAGGTGATGAAACTGCCCAAAACCGAATAAATGATGAAAAAACTCCTAGCAATACAGTGCCACTGTATATTCCATTGTAGGGTGTGGACCCTAGTTATGATTAGGATGGGTAGAGGCATTTCCCACCATGTATCCTTCGAAACCTGAAGTCATGGGAGGATGGTGTTAGCTCACGCTCCCCAAGATGTGTGATGATGACTGTCAGTTGCATGCTAGGTAAGCTTGGTCGAGATAGTGACACTTCCACTTACGGGTTCTATTTGGAGTTAGGTCAATATAGTTTATGCTCCAAGATAGTCTAGCAGAGGAAGGATAGGAATGAAGATGGAAGTAAGTCAGGGAGGGAGGATGAGTAGAAATAGTTGAGAAAGTATGGAGATTTTTCTTATGGTGGAATTTAATGTTTTTCCTTCTAAAGAGAAAATGTGTATATATGAATATTCATAATTACATAACTAAACCACAGTTGTCTAAATAAAATTGTTGAACCAGATAATTGTAATTAAAGGATTTATCAAACATTTGATTGGTTGATTGTCTGTTATAAAAGACTAGTCTTGTTGATTGGAT
Organism: Picea engelmannii; assembly: GCA_009831015.1. Taxonomy (NCBI): domain Eukaryota; kingdom Viridiplantae; phylum Streptophyta; class Pinopsida; order Pinales; family Pinaceae; genus Picea; species Picea engelmannii. Next base: position 66,645 of record ML783083.1, on the reverse strand, counting down.
TGGATGCATACCTAAATTACTAAAGGATGATAGTTATTGATTATTAGTACATGCATGAGACTTGTATGTACTAGCTACACATGCATTTCTTGTACATGTACACTAGTATGTATGAGTTTTCTTAGCTTACTAATAGTGTCGATTATTTGTTATGAATGTGTGAACCATGTTTCTTTTCCTTTGTACCACAAGATACCTTAACTTCGAGACGAAGTTTCTTGAACAGTGGGTGTATGTAACAACCCTAGTTGAATATATGCTTAGGGATTATTAAGTAAAATTAATTAGATAATTAATTGTCCTAATATGGTTTTAATTAAACAACGATTAGCATTAATAATATTAATTAAATATTTATTTATTAATTAATTGTTTATAACTTTTGATTAATTAATTAATTAATTACATATCACATTCAATGACATGGGTAATAAATTTAAGGGCCTTAATAATTTTAATTTATTTAATTAAATGCTTTACGTATGCGAGAGGGGATAAGACATTAAAGAAGGGGATAAGATATTAATGAAGGGGATAGACATTAAAGAAAGGGATAAGATATTAAAGGGGGAGATAAGGAAATTAATGAGGGGGAGGAGAGTTGGTGAAGGAGGATATGATGGGGAAGAGTCCTACGGGAGAGGGAGGATTATTTTATTTTCTTTTGGAGGGAGGAAGCATTTGGAGGAGGAGGATATATTTATGTGGGAGATTTTTCTGCGGAGATCTCTGGTGTGAGGAGTTTGGTTTTGGGGGTTTTTGGTGAATCAGAAGCAGGGGGCACCGGTTTGCTGGGGGTTTTGGGCACGGGGGCCAGGATATCCTTACGATATCTTGGAGCTAGGGAGCCAGACAGGCTGCTCCTAGCTGTCAGGGAGGAAAATTCGGTTTTGGGCAGTGTTTGACACTGTTTCAACTTCAGCAAAGGACAACTAGATCAACGGGGGAATTAGCATCAGGAAGAGGTAATTTATTTTATTATGTTAAGTAATTCTTATTCTATTATGAAATTGTTGTTCTTTAATTAATTTAACATGCTTATATGTTGAATGAAAGAAATTATTGAGTCTTTCTATGTAGAAGTAATCTTATCAGTTTCAATTTATGGATTTTAATAGACTGAAATTAATTTGGTCCTTACACATGGTATTAGAGCCCTGGTTCAAAATCTAGAGCCAAGGGCCTACCTACCCACCCATAAATTTAAACAAACCCCAGCCAGAAATTTAAACACCCTGAAACTCTCCAAAATTTGTAAGTCTGGGCCTGAGGGCCAAGCTCCAAGTTCCAACTCCAACTCCAACTCCACCTAACCTACAAGCCAAGCACACAATTTTTTTAACACATAAATAAATATAAATGAAATATACATACTGAAATTTTTTAACACAAGATATATACATAAATATGAAATAATGAGAATAAATAACCCAGAAAATCCTGAAATAACCCTCAAAAGATCGGTAGCAATAAGGAGCTGTGCAAGTAGACCTACAACCCATAAACCCTAGGTAATAGACCTGAAATGATACTAAATAAATATATATATATATAAAATAACTACCTAGAAACCCTGAAGAAGAGAGAGATTGTTACATGAAAGGAGATCCTGCATCTATTCCATTCCTTGTTCCAACCACATGTCAATATTTAGAGACCACTTGCTCCCTGGTAAAAATCCTCACCTATAAATAGACCAGAAATAAAATAAAATTATACAAATAAAATAGAAGGCATTACAGGGTGTTTGGGTAAAAAGAAATTGCGCTATGAACAAAAAAATATTGCGCTATGAAAGAAAAAATATTGCACTATGAAAAATGGTTGACATATCCAAACATTATATATATATATATATATATATATATATATATATACAAACAAAATGACAATAAAGATAAAATTGTCGTAAGTATAAAATGCCAGACACTGTCTGCAACTCCAAGAATACACATGAACAGGAACACATTCCACCATTAAAATCAATACACATGGGCAGCTGTGGGGTTGAAGGTTGAACGTTATGGATGATGCTCATGAATTGGAACCTGAGTTTGCTGGATTCAAGGAGTCGATTCGTGCAAATTGTTCATGGCTTTCTCGTAGTTCACAAATCCCTTGGACCAAAACTCATGACGGTCCACCGTCACGATCTGAATATACTTTTCCGTAGGATTATCTTTGTTTGTCGATGGATTTCCAGCCTTAAGATTCGCCAACGAAATTACAACTTGCATTCGTTACAATTACCAGTTCAATTTCCGCCAATTTACATAGAAAAGGATTCAAAAACGTAGCCAACACTTACCCGATAGTAACTCCATGACACCTCTCCGGAGGGAGTGGTGAACAACAAGGGGAGATCACTTCAGAAGGCGATTTTCATGGTCGAAATGTACAAAGCTCTTGCAACAGGGCTGGTGGATGTCAAGAGATAATAGGCATACATTTTCCGTAACTGCTCCTCTAGGGAGATGGGAAGCTTCTGTCGGAATAGAGCTTCGAAGCCTCCTTCTGTTAGGGCTTTAGCACCCAAGATATACTTCCCCCACACTGCATCTGGTATGTTGTGCCCAGTTTTCACTGCATTTAAACAAAGTCTGTCAATTGAAAATGAAGGCAGGTAGGCAGGCAGGAAAGAACTATACGAGAAGCTGAAGTTATACTTACAGTTGGTCCAGACGTTTGAGGCCAAATTCTCATCCTTCTTGGTCCATTTGTTGAAGTTGTGCAGCACCGATTCCATAGGATCTACGCACAGATAATCTAATCAAAGAAACAAAAGATAAATACTATAGATGTTTTATGGAAGCTTACTCTTTGAATGTTGTACTAGAGAAGGTTTCATTATATACGAGTTGGGGATCGGGTGCTCCACTGGGGCTGTCTACATGGTATCCTCTTGGTTGTGAGGATGGGCGGAGGGGGCCGTGGGAGTTCCCATGACTTTTGTGCCCCATTTTTGGCTCTCTTGCTCTGAGAGGGTTGAACCTTCATGAAACGATGCCGAGGGAATCGAACCTTCGATCTCAACCTTTGGATAAACAATCTTCTTCGTCGCTCTGGCGGCGAGACCAACCTTGTCTGTGTAATCTGATTTCAAAATTTGCTCTCTCTCTGCTTCTTCTCTACTCATCCTTGAAATCCTATGGTCCAACGATGTCTTAACAGTGAACAGAGAATTCAAATGCAGGGAAAAACTGAGAGAAAGTGAGAATTCGAACACGGGGCACAATTGACAGAAACAAACAAGACAGTAAAATAAAAATAAAAAAACAATCACAGAACCACACCAACAATGACACCTCAAAATTATAAAATAGACACATGGACATAACCCAAAAATAAATAGTAATCAGCTCAAACACCTTACATACCATTTGTGTGTTGCACAGATACTTTTTTTGTGTGTTGCAAGCACGCTTGAGTTCCCAAGTGGGGTATTCAGATGCACTGTTCCAAGGAAAATAGGCTTGAACTGGTTCATGCCTCTATTGCACAACCTAACAGGTAAAGTCCATATCCCATTACACATACAAATCCCAACGCTAACGCTAAGCCCATGAGGCCAGGCCTTGCCTCACTTAACTCATCAACACACATAATACAATCCAACGCCGAACACTAGGGCACAAATATTTCACCAAGCAACAATACAAGCCATCATCTGACAAACGAGGAAGGAGACCAAGGAAGAACTGATTGTGTACCAATTCAGCGAGAGAACCACCAAAAAAAAAAAATGTAGAGGGAATGACCATGGCGACCGACTGCGTAGCCAAAGGTAAATGACTGGAAATGTAGAGTTAGGGTTGAGAAAGGAAGGCACTGGAGGAATCAAGGCAGGCACATGGAATCCATGCGTGCCCACACTTGTTTTTAAATTATTTTGATTTTCTTCTATTATTTATTAAAAATATTTTTATAAATTGTGTGTATGTTCGTTTAATTTTTTTTTATTTTTTTTTTAGTGTAAAGATAATTTAGGTTAATTTAGTTCAAATTAATTTAAAGTTAATTTAGGTTAATTAAATTAAATTAATTTAAAGTTAATTAAGTTAATTTAAAGTTAATTATTTAAAAAATAATAATAATAATTAAAATTTTAATTAAATTAATTGTGTATTTAGTGTAAAGTTAATTAAAATGTTAGAGGGTCCATGGGTTTTTAACCCAAGACCACCCACCAAGTGAAGCACCTAAGAAGAGCACTAACACCAACACACCCTCATGAGTCTTTACAAATAAATTCATATACTTAAATAGATTAATGGTAACAGAGTGTATCCCGAAGTATAAACTTCGATTATCCAGACGTCAAGCTCACGAGACCTTACACACAACTCATCGAGCCAATTTCCAAGCCCTTTCATTCCATTCCACCAGTCAAAGCTAAGCGCTAAGCTCCAATGCTTGAAATCCACTCTAAAATCCTCAAGACTCGCACCTGCAGCCACCGAGACACACAATTCAACGCATATGTACAATGCACCAAGGAAATCCCACGAGTCAAGCATCGAAGGATATTTAGTTGTAAGAGAAAATTTTAAAGGACTTAGACTAGGACAAGTGGGAAGGAGGCGGCATACACAGTAGGAAAGTAAGCTAGAGAAATTGGCGAGTATGGCGCAAGGCTAGCGTAGCTACAGGGCAAGGGAACCAATAGTTTTCTTAGGTGAAGAAATCAAGATTAGATGCTTTAGCCCTAAACTAGCCAATCCCGTAAAGAGAGTAATGTTTGTTTACAGACAAGTAAAGAAAAAAATTACGCCTAACCCTATTTCTAGTTTGAGTAGCGCCAATTTGAAACGTCCTTGAACTCACCTTGACAACTTTGGTTACAGGATGGTTAGGACTCGAGGGAAACGAGGCAGAGGAGCATCGTCGCAGGTGCCGCCAACACCACCAGCACTGCCGCCACCATCACCTGAACTAGCTCTCATACTGCGCTCGTTGGAGGCCATAACAGAGACTTTAAAAGGGCGACAACCAACAAGGATAGAAGTGGAACCCCCACCATCCGGAATGGGTAATCCAGAAGCATCAAGGGATTCAGGGGGAGGACCTCCACTCGAAGACATCACTGGAGAATTGAAAAATATCAAACTTCCAGAGTTTGTCAGGGGTCGCGCCAATAAAGTTGCGAAAGCGTGGTTGGAAGGCATGACAAGGTGTTTTTCCTTAAGGGACTATGCGTCCAACTCAAAGGCGAAGATAGTAATTTTTCAGTTAAGAGACAACGCTTTGAGCTGGTGGGGTAACCTGGAAAGACAACTGCATCTTACCATAGACACAGTGTCTTGGGAACTTTTCAAGGAGAGGTTCTGAAGGAAATATCTGCCAGCCTATTATGAGGAACAGTTGGTAGGGGTGTTTCATGCCTTAGTACAGGGAAAGAGAACTGTAGAAGAATATGAGATCAGATTTATGGAATTGGTCAAATATGTTTCGTATATGGATAATGACCAACAATAGGAAGAACGCTTCGTCTATGGGCTAAACCCGAAGATTAGATCTATTGTGCGGATGTGGAATCCATCTTCAGTAGCAGAAGCAGTAGAAAATGCACGTTATGTGGAAGAACACATGAACTTGAATGGAGGTATGAGGTCGACCTTTCTACATCATCCTGGATTTGTCGGGAAGGTCCCTAGGACAATTCCCAGGGGAGGGAGCTCAAGGACACCTCCATATGGTAACAGAGTCGCACCAAGGACAGTAGTCACTGGGATTTCAATGGCATTGAGTGCAGCATATCGTTCATCACCAACGATGTAGACAGGTCCACGACCATCTCAGGGAACAACTAGTAGGGGTAGGGGTTCTAGGGGAAGGGACTCATTTCAGAGACAATCACATAATAATGTGTAGGTTCAATCCCATGTTACCTGTTGGGGATGTGGAGGACCCCTTTACCAGCGTCACTGCCCAGAGTTACAATCAAGATTCGCACATAGAGAAGGGAAGGCCCCGATGGGAAGGCCCCGATGGCTAAATCATATCAACATTAAGATTTAATTTGATTCTGGTGCTACAGATAGTTTCATTTCACCATCTGCATTACAAAAGAGTGGGTTGGCATCCTATGAGCAGGATGACTTTAAACAAGTTGAGATGGCTTTGGGGGAAAAGCAAGCGATAGGACCTAGTGTTGATAATTGCATAGTATACCTAGGAGTGTGTACTACCAGGTTGAAGGTATATGTCACTGCTCTCAAGGCATATGACCTAATCATTGGAATGGATTGGTTAACAGCTCATCAAGCTTTGGTAGATTGTTTCTAAAAGAGGGTTCTCTATGTAGACGACGAAGGAAGGCCAGTAGAGATCCAGGGTGTACGGAGAAAAGCGTCATTACACTTTATCTCAACTATGAAGGTTAAGTGATGCTTGAGACAAGGGTGTCAACTTTATGTAGTGGAAGTAGTGAATGAAAGGAAGGGACCCTTATTGGATCAGTACCCGGTGCTATCATAATTTAAGGATGTTTTTCTGAACGAGTTACCAGGGTTACCTCTTGAGAGGGAGCTTGATTTTACTATTAAGCTAAAACCTACTGCAGAACCAATTTCCAAAACTCCATATCGGATGATAGTGCCAGAACTTTGTGAATTGCAAATGCAGTTGAAAGAGTTACTGGACTTAGGGATAATAAGGCCCAGTGTTTCACCTTGGGGTGCACCAGTAATTTTTGTAAAGAAGAAGGATGGGTCCTTACGACTGTGTATAGACTACAGGGACTTGAACCATGCTACAATGAAAAATAGGTACCCAATGCCGCAAATAGATGACATCTTCGATCAGATGAAAGGAGTGGCAGTATTCTCAAAGATCAATTTGCGATCTGGGTATCATCAGTTAAGGATTAAGGAAGGCGATATCCCAAAAAATGTCTTTCGAACTTAGTTTGGACATTACGAGTTTGTCGTAGTACCTTTTCGATTGACCAATGCACCAGTAGTATTCATGAGCCTCATGAACGGCATATTCCAGAAGTACTTAGACCATTTTGTACAAGTCTTTATAGATGACATCCTCATCTATTCCAAGAACGAAAGAGAACACGAGGAACACTTGCGAGTGGTGTTGTCCTGCTTTAGAAAGAACAAATTGTATGGGAAGTTGTCAAAGTGTTCCATCTTCTAGAAATAAATTTATTATTTAGGTCATATCATTTCCAGCGAAGGAATCTCTGTGGACCCAGAAAAGGTAAAGGCCATTATGGAGTGGCTAATGCCAAAAAATGCCCATGAGGTGAGAAGCTTCATGGGGCTAGTAGGTTATTATCAGAGATTTGTGGAGGGGTTGTATAAAATAATGAAACCCATCACCACTTTTCAATGCAAGGGGATCAGGTATGAATGGACAGAAGAATGTGATAGTGCATTCATTGAGCTTAAGAGGTTACTAACTAGTGCCCCAATTCTACAAGTGTCGGATATGGAAAAGGACTTCATCGTCTGCACAGATGCCTTGAAGCAAGGGTTGGGGGCCGTGCTAATGCAGGATGGAGGAGTGATAGCTTATGCATCAAGAAAGTTGAAGAAACATGAAGAGCTATACGTGACTCATGATTTAGAGTTGGCAGTTGTAATGCTAGCTCTGAAAATTTGGAGGCACTATCTTGTAGGGTGAAACTTTGAGCTCAAAACGGACCATCAAAGTTTAAAACATCTCTTCACTCAAAGGGATCTGAATGACAGGTAAAGGCGATGGAGTGATTTTATGAGTGAGTACGATTTTGGTATTTCATACATCAAGGGAAAAGAAAATGTGGTTGCAGATGCCTTGAGTAGGAGACCAAGTATCTTGTCCTTGATACCCTTAAAATTCAATCTGAGGGAACATGTGTTGATGCAACTCCAAGGAGACAGTTGGTATTTAAAGGTTAGTTCAAACCTCCAGAGTGGGAGGTGATTAGATCCAAAGTATGAATGACATAGTCTATAAGCAGATAGACTGTTAAGATATCGAGGAAGGATGTACATCCCTGAAAGTGGGGATATTCGAAGAATCATATTGAAGGAAGCCCATAGAGCACTTTATTGTGCACATCCGGGTGTGAAGAAGATGTATGTAGACATGAGGAATCTCTTCTTCTGGGTAGGCATGAAGCGCGATGTAGTCCATTTCATCACCAAATTCCTAGAGTGTCAACAAGTGAAAGCCGACCACCATCACCCAGCAGGCCTCCTACAACCACATGATGTTCCTATGTCCAAGTGGGAAGCCATCTCTATGGATTTTGTTGTGGGGTTTCCGCTCACATCTCATAGACACAATGTCATTCTTGTGATAGTTGATAAGTTAACCAATAGTGCTCATTTTATTCTAGTCAGAGACACATACGATGTCACTGATGTGGCACATGTGTTTGTAAGTGAGGTTATCCATTTGCATGGGATACCTAAGAAGATCATTTCAGATAGAGACTCCAGATTCACTTATAGGTTTTGGACAAGTTTGCAGTTAGCGTTGGGAACTCAGTTGAACTTAAGCACAGCTTATCATCCTCAAACAGATGGGAAAACTGAGAGAGTAAATAAAGTCATGGAAGACATGCTTATGATGTATGTCATGGATAATCAAACCCAGTGGGAGAAGTACCTACCTTTGGTCGAGTTTGCCTACAATAACAGTTTTCATAGCTCCATCGGAATTCCACCCTACGAAGCTCTGTATGGAAGGCCATGTAGAAGGCCATTGAGTTGGGATAGACTTGAAGACCAAGTAATAGTTGGGCAAGAATTGATTCAAGAGATGGAGGAATGGGTGATTCAGATTAGGCAGAGACTAAAGGAAGCTTAGGATAGGAATAAAAGTTATGCAGATGCACACAAGATCGACCGAATTTATGAAGTGGGAGACCAGGCTTTCATTCGTATCAGGCCTAATAAGAGTACCATACGATTCGGGAAGGGGACAAAGTTTTCACCTCAATTTATAGGACCATTCAGAATCCAAGAGAAAATTGGACCTGTTGCCTATCGTCTCGTACTGCCACCCCACTTGCATAAAACTCATAATGTTTTTCATGTATCTATTTTACGTCATTATGTTGTTGATGAATCACATAAACTAAATTGGAAGGAATTGCAGGTATCGGACATGGGAACTCTCACGGTAGAACCATTACGCATATTGGACCGTAGATTCTGACAGCTCGGAAACCATCTAGTAGACCAAGTTAAGGTCCAATGGGACAAGTATAGTCCAGGATCTACTACTTGGGAAGATGTCGAGACACTACGATGAGACTATCCCTTGATTTTTTTACCACCTCGAGAATATGTTTCTCGAAGGTGGGGTGTGTGTAACACCACCTTTTGACTTAGACAGCCAGGAATACCTGAGGCCTATATACTTTATTTTCTAGTCACAGTGAAACTATTAAATGATACACTTAAACTTTAAAATGTATGAACTTTTATGAATGTTTAAATGTTATTGATGATGATGTATATGATGCGACATATTGTGAGAATGTGAATTTTATGAATGTTTAAATGCTATTAGAATGATGTTGGATATGATGCAATCTATTTTGGTAAATGATAATCTTATGAATGGGTGTCGAAATTGAATTATGTGATATTATGAGATATATTTCTAACTGGAAAACTTTGATGTTAAGTTGTTGGTACAAGGATACCAAATAGAAATGATGATTGTACGCAATTACATGATGATAATGCATAGAAATGTATGAGTTTGTGTTACAGACTAATTTGGAGGTTATGGGCTATGAAATAGCCAACGTAATGATGATGAAAGTGGATATCATGACCACTTGCTGAGAAACATTATGGTATGAATATTTGTATGTGAAATTATATTGGTTTGGATGCATTGCTATGATATGTGGACCAGTGAAGGATTTTAGGTGATGAGACTACCCAAATCTGAATAAACGATGACAAAACTCCTAGCAACATGGTGCCACTATATATTCCATCATAGGGTGTGGACCCTAGTTATGATTAGGAGGGGTGGAGGCATTTCCCACCGTGTATCCTCCAAAACCTGAAGTCATGGGAGGACGGTGTTAGCTCACACTCCCCAAGACGTGTGATGATGCTTGTCAGTTGCCTGCTAGGAAAGCTTGGTCGAGATAGTGACACTTCCACTTACAGGTTATATTTAGAGTTAGGTCAATATAGTTGATGCTCCAAGATAGTCTAGCAGAGGAAGGATAGGAATGAATATGGAAGTAAGTTAGGGAGGGAGGATGAGTAGAAATAGTATAAAAGTATGGAGATTTGTCTTATGGTGGAATTTAATTTTTTTCCTTCTAAAAATAAAATGTGTATATATGAATATTCATAATTAGGTAACTAAACCATAGTTGTCTAAATAAAATTGTTGAACCGAATAATTCTAATTAAAGGATTTCTCAAAGATTTGATTGGTTTATTGTCTGTTATAAAAGACTAGTCTTGTTGATTGGATTGGATGCATACCTAAATTACTAAAGGATGATAGTTATTTATTATTAGTACATGCATGAGACTTGTATGTACTAGCTACACATGCATTTCTTGTACATGTACACTAGTATGTATGAGTTTTCTTGGCTTACTTACTAATAGTGTTGATTATTTGTTATCAATGTGTTAACCATGTTTCTTTTCCTTTGTACCACGAGATACCTTAACTTCGGGATGATTTTTTCTGAAGGGTGGGTGTATGTAACAACCCTAGTTGAATATATGCTTAGGGATTATTAAGTAAAATTAATTAGATAATTAATTGTCCTAATATGGTTTTAATTAAACAATGATTAGCATTAATAATATTAACTAAATATTTATTTATTAATTAATTGTTYATAACTTTTGATTAATTAATTAATTAATTACATATCAGATTCAATGACATGGGTAATRAATTTAAGGGGCTTAATAATTTTAATTTATTTAATTAAATGCTTTAYGTATGCGGGAGGGGATAAGACATTAAAGAAGGGGATAAGATATTAATGAAGGGGATAAGACATTAAAGAAGGGGATAAGATATTAAAGGGGGAGATAAGGAAATTAATGAGGGGGAGGAGAGTCGGTGAAGGAGGATATGATGGGGAACATTCCTACGAGAGAGGGAGGATTATTTTATTTTCTTTTAGAGGGAGGAAGCATTTGGAGGAGGAGGATATATTTCTGTGGGAGATTTTTCTATGGAGATCTCTAGTGTGAGGAGTTTGGTTTTGGGGGTTTTTGGTGAATCAGAAGCAGGGGGCATCGGTTTTCTAGGGTTTTTGAGCATGGGGGTAAGGATATACTTACGGTATCCTGGAGCTAGGGAGCTGGACAGGCTACTCCTAGCTGGCAGGGAGGAAAATTCGGTTTTGGGCAGTGTTTGACACCGTTTCAACTTCAGCAAAGGACAACCAGATCAACAGGGGAATTAGCATCGGGAAGAGGTAATTTATTTTATTCTATTAAGTAATTCTTTTTCTGTTATGAAATTGTTGTTATTTAATTAATTTAACATGCTTATATGTTGAATGAAAGAAATTATTGAGTCTTTTTGTGTAGAATTAATCTTATCGGTTTCAATTTATCAATTTTAATAGACTGAAATTAATTTGGTCCTTACATCACCTTAGTTTTCAAAGTACATTGCAACTATAGAACCAAGGGAAAAAATCGATTTGGTTCAACAAGCATGGGAGGTACTAAAATATCAATCAGAGGACCTTCAAACGCATTTGGAGGGAATGAATTTTAGGGCTGAGGAACAAACCAGGGAACTCCAACAACAACTAGAAAAAGTTGTCCTTGAAGGAAACGATGCCAAAGACTCGTTGCATAAAAAGACCATTGAATGTACCACCATATTCAAATAAGTCAGTGACTGGATGGGTGTTATAAATTTCCACAACCAGGCACTGGAAGAGTTGTGCACCAAAATCCATACCCTCAACGAAGAAGAAACCAAAACACATGATCCTTTGGAGAAACAACCAAAATTTGATTAAATGAAACAAGTGGACAACTCTTTGAATGCTCTGTTTGAAGCTCAAAGAGTAGCAAAGAAGGAACTAAGAGCCTTCAATCCAATCGTTCAAACTGCATACCTATAGATGTAATAGATTGAGACATTAGCAGATGTGGAATGAAATTCCCTCATTGCATCCAAGCTGAAGGAGTTCAACCTTAGCGCAACAGAACAATTCTTTGGAGAATCCTCATTTATTTCCATAAACTGGTAAGACAAACTTGAATAGTTCTAGGAGATAAGAGAAAAGTCTATCGAGATAGTGCTAGAGTTGATCCCTTCATTTTATGGAGCCAAGGAGGAAGAAAGAAAAACCCCAGAAGGACAACATGTTGAATCAAATAACACAAAAGAACCAAAGGATTTACTCAGGATGAGTCAAGGATCATGGTCAGGGCTTGTTAGGACCTTTGTTTTGATAAGAGAAGTTGTAGAAGTTATAAAGGAGATAGCCAATAAAGTGAAGAGAGATGAGAAAGGAAACATGCAACATAAATATGTTGGAACAAAAAACAATCCAGGGCCAACGTAAAATTAGTTTTGAGACAAAAAAATTGGAAAATAATCAAGAAGAGAAGAGGGCCTACGAGTCCTCAAGGAGAAGAAGGAGTTCTCAAGAAGAAGAAGGAAACAATCAAATTGGATTATATTATATTGTAATATGGGTGGGTGTGTGAAGTAAATAGAGGAGAGGAATGAGAGGAAAGAACTAGATCTGTACTCCAGAGTTAGATTGTAATTAGTAAGGGGAAGGGATTAGACTAATTACGATGAACTTTAGTATTGTATTGAGATGTACCTAATGATCTCTTCTATGTTGAGTATGGTAGGTGATTAATGTAAAGTTGTGAATTCTTGTTGTGAAAGACTTCTGATATAATAGAAAGATACTGGAGATGAAATTTTAAAATGTTCTTGGTTTGTGTTACTTCCTCTATCTCTGGAATGGTATTATGTTGATTTTTGTTATTTATTACTTGTATTTATCATTTCTTGATGTTCTATACAGCTCAATTCTCGTGTATCGGTGTATTATGAGTTAAAATATCTAACCAAAGTAATCTATATTTCTTAAGAATGGTAACCATTTGGATGTGTTATAGATATATATAGAATTCTTCTTACCCTTCCCTCAATTCTTTTGTCTCGGTTTCACTTCGGGTGAGACTTCTTTCCTTTCGGAAAGATGAAAATGCTAGTGCACTAGACTACATTGGTACCCTTTTGTTGGTAACCTGAAGAGGACCCTAGTTTGACAAATTTTCACTGACATATCTCTTGCCATAACCATTTTCATCCTCTCCTTAGGCCTAATACACTTCTACCTATGTTTATTCATCACACCTTTGCTTTCTATATTAAGCCTCCAATGGACTCTAGCCACATTCCTTCTTTGATTTTTGAGCACCAAAATAATCTAGCCATAAACATTTCTCCTCAACTCATCCATCCTAACTTGAAAATTCATGTATTTCAACATAGTTTGTGGCCATAGGACAACAATGCTAAAAAACATTCAACACCTGATTGAGGAAACTAGACAGTACATTTTTTCTAGGGTCAAACATCACATTTAACACCTCCTTTCGAACGTTGGGTTTCCTATATCCATCAAATGAAGGATGAAGGAAAAAAGAGTTTCGTGTTTGTATCGCTCAATCATTATAGATAATGTTTTCCTTAAATTTCTCTGATAGCCTCATCACAACGCTCCTAACTTGTTTTAACACACCCAACCCCCTAAGTACCCTTTTAAGGGATGGGGTGTTAAAAAATTTCTTCTTCTTAGACATCTCGAGGCATATTTTGAAGGGAACCAATGTCTCTTACTCATCAAGAGTTTTCCAACGACTGTAAGTATTCCCAAATCCAATCTTTGAGTCAAACATTATGGCCTCCCAAAGTTCTCGAGCCTCTATTGACCCAATATCACCTTAGTTCAATGTGGAATCCATGTTGAATTGTAATACTCGTGCAATATGATGTGGCATATTGCACTGGGAACATTAAGTTTGCATGGACAAATAATTAGAGCAATCTTCTTCATCGTCGAGATTTTACTCCCATGGAGCCTCAAACACCCCAACACTAAAAGTTCTGATGACGATCCATAAATCATGCCTATTATAAATTCGTTAGTACTCACACTGATCATCTAAAGAACCTAAGTGATTCGACGACTCTAAATTACACAACTTTTAATGCCCACTCTTTCGTCCTCGGGTGCCCCAACAATGACACGTCTATATCTAACAACCAAATCTCCACTTTCCATTCAATTGACAAACAATTAGGATTTATCAATGACCATATCCTATGGTCTTAGGGCCAAGCATCTGATATATCTAACTATGTCAGTGATCCCAACTATTATGGAGGTTATTTCCTTTCCTAACCAACTCTTACGTTCATTGTGTGGGACCTACCATAGATCGATGGCTATTGCCTCACCATGCTCTTTTGAAAATCAACGAATGTCACTATTTCGTCGATGCCTTTATCATCATTGGCATTCTCGGATGACACATAAACTTTCCAAACCTTCAAATTCACCAATTCAACATCACCGATCCATATCACATCATTGTCGCATCCTCGATGAGATTGATGATTATATTTTATTATCAGAGCTCCTATGATCTAGATAGATCAATGATTAGTATTTCATCTTAGAGATCCTCCATTAGAGTGTATCACTGTGATTCACTCTAAAAGGCACCTTGCAATGGATGGTCAGGATCTCTACATAGAGATACAATGATAAGGATTTGGGGTGACTTCAATAGGTATCACATCCCCCTTCTCGTATGACCCATGGTCTTGAGCCATTTCTAGGAAGACATTTTTCACCACCACAACACACTGGCATGACATGTGGCACTCACATCATGTCACAACTGTCCCCTCGCTATACCAAAATACCATGACATGTGGCATAACCACTGCTCAACACATGGACCTCCATGTGTAATTGACATGGAATACATTTCATCATAGATGCACACAGTTTATCCATTTAGGTGATGACAACTATCCTACCCGTTGCATGCAAACCACCAAGATAACTTCTTTGTTATTCTAACGTCACTTCCCTTTGTTAAAACTTACCAAGGAAAATGATAAAGCCGTAACCAATCAATGGATAACATTCCTCACAACCACCCTCTGATTGATTTACCAACTTTAATCTCAGAGTATTCCCATTAGATTCAATCCTTTCTCGATATCCGCGATCACTTCCCCATGGTCCTTCCATCATAGGCTCACATGTGGTGTCCTATGGACATGTTTTCGATCCCTATTAGCATGACATGTCATGGTGAGGTAATCTCTTCTCTTAGTCCCACTTAAAATGAGACCTATCATGATCAATGACATAGGTTATTCATGGGATGATTCCTGATGGATGGCCCAAATTGTCTCTCATAGACTATGACTGAGAACCAATCGCCATGCCATATCCAATGACTATGAAGACACTAGATCCTAGGTGTACTTGGACCATGCTCGTGTCCAACACAACAGATCCAACAGTTTATAATCCACGATGGCCACCATCCAATGAATCAACAATACTCATTTAATTTAGAGTGCATGCTCTACATGCTTCATAACCATCTCTGATGGAGGGTGAGGATCTCTTTGTTCCGACAAATTCATGGTTGAAATATAATATCGTAGCTTATGTACTAATGATAGAGATCTATCCTAATCTATGATACATATCCCCTTTGAAGGTTTCTACATTGAAGTCTTCTAGCCACCCCCCCCACACTTGGTCATTTCAATACTATGCCCATTGATGAAGGGCCAGGATCTATTCATGATCCAAAGTCAATGACCATGATTCGTCCTGTCTCAAAACATGGAATCTTCTCAAGGAAATAGTTCTAACTCAGGAATTAGACATTTTTTGAGGATTCTTCTAGATTTTACCTTTGATTAACAACCCGAATTCGGGCTTCATAGATTAGGGATTGTTCTGAATCGCTTCTATGGGTTTTACCAAACCCTCTTGGTCTCCTCCTTTTTTTCATTCCATTTAGGGGCGTCATTTATTTCATATGAATTCATATCCCTTATCCATAGAACCCATTACAATCAGACATTTAGACATGTATAAATATAACTATGCCTACGGTAAGAAAAGTCACAGGTTCATTCCTCTAACTCAAGCTAATGCAAGAGGATCAATCCTTCACGTGTACAAAGAATGCCTAGACCTATATAGTTCCTTAATTTATTAAATACACAAACATGCAAGATAAAAACCATTTTAATCATTAAATAAGCATGCACATCGTTGAAACAATCACATGCATATAGCCATAAATTACAATTCAATTACACATGTTACAAAAATGCTTATCTATTACAATTGATAGTTGACCGACTAACTGCAGGTGTTTGCCTCTCCACCCAACTGCAGGTTCAAATGCATTCACTCTTATCAATTTGGTCATCCCTGTTTCAGGCCATGATACCACTAGGGAACCTTTCTCTCTATAGTTTCTCAATAATTTTTTAAGGGAACTCTCCCTCACACCACTCTTGGTAGATATTTCCCCACACCCACCTCACTCAGTCCTCCAAGAGGTTTTTCAGATACCTTTCTCGTATCAAGCTCACATCCCTCTTAGTTCAGGTCAAATTATGGACTCCCCCTGAGTCCTACTACCTTCCCCCCTTCCTTGAGACTCTCTTCTGTTCTTTTTGAAATTGTGTGCTTCTCTTGCATGCATATCATGGGAAGGTTCTCGACATGTCCTTTTATTTCATCTTTCCGAAATAAATTAGTGGGTCAATCAAGGGATCCTGTGGTGATATTGTTAAATCCTAATATTGGCTCATTACCCCTTAATTGGGGCATATTACATTAGTAATTTTATTTTATTTATGTCGTCTTTATTCCATTAGTTGTAATTATACCTCCTAGTTCCTATATATACCAAGGAGACATTTTCATTTGGAGTCATCTTGTACTTGAACATTTATGTGGGGTAAAAGGAGGTTGCCCACTAGAAGAGGCTTATTATCTAAAATTATCTCTTTTTCAAGGCATTTAGTACTTATTCTGAGGTTTTTCTATGCTATATTGATATTTGGTTCTTAACATATGGTATCAGAGCTCAAGGTCTTGGGGTTTCGCTACTACATCTGAGACACCTCATAATTTTCTCTATAACTTTTTTTATACAATGTTTCAGAAGAAATGGCTTGGAGGATATTTAGTATATGGATCAAGGTACTTTGGGTTAACATTTCAGCTCCTAATGCCTTATACTTTCGGAGATATAGCCTGTGCAAGATAGGGTTCTGGAATCATCCTGAACTAAGTCATTGTGAAATTTTTGCTATAAGAACTTTTATGTAACATTTCAGACCCTTAACTCCAGAGGATATTCACAAACATTAGTAAGTTATCTGTGGTAAAACTTTCAGCTTCTATGTCATCTTACATTTTTAGATACACCCTGTGGAAGATAGGGTATATCACTAGTCCTATTTACTAGTCTCAAGAAGGTGTTCTAGGTAAAACAATCATAACTTCTTCCTAGAGTATCAAAATTGCATGAGACTAGTTTCATTGGATAGTGGACAGTCTGTAGTATTTGTGGTACAAGTTTTAGAATTTTGTATCAATTATTTTGTGTGGGGCACGCTATACAAGTGACATCTCCTGGAAAGGCCAAAAATCAACAATTTGTGGGGAAGTTACCATAAATTCCACTTGGCAGATTCAATTTTGATCAGACCTATGGCATTGCAGAGAAGAAATATCATAGAACTACATAAAATAAATTTTCATACCTA
>ML783083.1:28291-44372 GCA_009831015.1 Picea engelmannii | reverse complement strand
TAGTCTCCTATATATACCAAGGAGACATTTTCATTTGGATTCATCTTGTACTTGAAAATTTATGTGGGGTAAAAGGAGGTTTCCCCCTAGAAGAGGCTTATTATCTGAAATTATCTCTTTTTCAAGGCGTTGAGTACTTATTCTGAGGTTTTTCTATGCTATATTGATATTTGGTTCGTAACAGATATTTCTTGATGTCCTCTAGCTGTCAATTTCCTATCCCTTATGGAATCCCTCCATACTTTCATTCATTGGGGTGGTTGTTTTCAACTACCAATCCTCCCCCGTTAACTGATTTTCCTTGAAATCAGGGCTAAGGGAAATAATATGAATAGGGAATGATTTTATTTTGTTTAATAGGACCTCCTCTCATTCCTCTAGTGATATCATGGCCAGTACTTTAAGGCTTCACCCCACAATCATTTTATGGCATTTATAATTAAACAATATACATTTACAATATTTACATGCCATTGTATGGAAATCATCAATCATGATTACTTGCATATACTCGGGATTTAGAGAGGGGGGTGTTACAATCCCCTCCCCCTTAAAATTAAAACCTTACCCATTTTTCTTTACTTCTCAACAACACCTTCCATGCCTTCTTCTTTTATCTTCTTTAGCAATGTCTTCCTTTTATTGGTTTGGTGATTTCCGAGACTCTTGGCCTTTGTCACATGCCTAAAATATTTTCAAACAACAAAAATATTAATCAAAATTTCATGAAAAAACACTTTATTGCTATTCATAAATCAAGATGAAATATTCTTGTTAGAATAATACTTATATGTGCAATTTCATGGATCTGCATCCATATGGATGTCTCATTAACTTGGTTCATTGTTTTCCTTGACATACCCATTGTGTGCATGATCCTAGTCAACAAATGACAACATTTTAAAGACTCCACCGAGTATTTCATATGAGCTATCAAAGTATCCCCTTCCTTGAAATCAGTCTCCTTTCAGGCTCAAACTTAGGCATCATGTTCTCTTCTATACAGTCCCTTAGGAAATCCACCTTTCCTACCGAGGATTTATCATAGAAGAAGAGTCTGAGAGACTTTGCTAATTCTTACAGCCAAAGCATCCCTCTGGCTTTCTCTGTTGAAAGTGTCCCTTTGACCCATGTTACCACAAAAGAATATTCTTATGGTGATCAATACTTATCACAAGTTTATCCTTTCACAACATTGTCCCTCTTTTCACATGCATATAAAAAAATTTGAGATATTTTCATTATTTTTCATTCAAAATTTATTCCCCAAATCTGTTACCCACATATTTTCAAATTCACAATTGCATTTCATTTTCATATATGTTCTATATTGGAACCAAAGTTCAAAAGCATGGTATTTCATTCTCATAGTAGTTTGGATCTTTAGAACCAGTAGGCATTGGTATTCTTCACGAGCTTACAATACTACCATATGTAAGACCCTCTTTCATGAAATTCCATATTTAGATAGCCAAACAAATTGTTAGTTATCATGTACATACATTTCATTACACACTTGCATTGGCTTCCAACAATTTCAAGACTATGCATGCTAACAATTAAATCGTATTTATCCATTCAATGATATAAAGTAAAAAGGAAATATATCATTCCTCAAACATGCATCATTTCAACATAACACACTTTCCAAATGAAATTTAGTCATTAAATGAATTCAATCAATGCGATAATGCCAATGGCCACATCCTTACATAATGCACCCCTGACATTGATTCCAAGTTATTAATATTCATATTAGGTACTTTTCCTTGATGTTTTGGGTCTCAACTAACCCCTCACCATATGTATTCTCTACCCATGTTCATTATTACAATAGGACTGTGTTTCGTACTTTGAATTGATCATAGTCCTCAAATCAACATAATATAATATGAAATCAAAGTTTCATATGAATACATCCAAATATCCTTTCTTTTATAGTAACCAGGGTGCCAATGCTCATGGCCACACAAATCCTCTTTTTACCATTGTTACATTTATGGTAGAGTATTGGAAGGTTCTCCTTCCCTACTGGGTATTCCATTACATGCCCTCTGATGCATTTTCTTAATGCATTCAATCAACATGATACTCACTTTTGGTCCCAATCATTCTTGATTGGTCAATGAATTCATGACACATCTTTTCAGGAACTTTCCTGCAAGGATCTCAATCATCCTTGGTTTCCATAGGTTCATTGCCCCTTTATTCAGGCTCTCCTTTCTTGAGTCACATGAATGTGGGGTGCCAATGAAATACAATGATCAATCAACATTAAAATTTAATTATTAAAAAATAAATTATTTCAAGAGGGACCTCACCCAATCCCTCCTCAAACCTCATGCCACAAAGCATGATGACTTTGTACTTTTCTAGCTACCAACACCCTCTCTAGTTTTACCTTAGCAGTGGTGCTTCATGGCGACTCCCATTGTCCCATCCATGGTTATTTTCTAATGACAACCTTCTTGCAATTGTCCTCTACTCGAGGTTGTCCATCATTGTAAATTTTCTTCCTTAACAATTCCAATATTTCTCTACACATGAAATACATCGTCACATTCACAATTAGTTGTCATGTTAAATAAAAATGCATGTACCATAGCATTAAAATCAATAAACATTTTCATATTTGTCCTATCATATCTAAATTCACTCCCTCACACTATCCTCAATGTTTTCCTAAGTGTAAACATGCAAATATTTCAGTTATCTTTATAATCATGCATCTATTAGAATTATGCCAAAACACTTACATGCATCAACATATCATTTCCTCATCTAAGATAAACACAATAAACAACAAGAAAGGAATCAAATGACTCTTCCCTTTTTTTCCAACTTCTTCCACATAGTGTATAATTTTTAGTCCAACTAATTGTTTTTCAATGCCTCTCTGCCTTTCCATAACATGGCTTTAACCAAGCTCATTTATTTACACACAAATATTCCTTGTCTTTTCCATTTACCAACTATAATTGCTTTCCCAATTGTTTCTTTTTCAAGCATACAACTATCCTAAGAAAATTAGAGTTCTGAAGGGAGAAAAGTGTTCCTCTTTTATCCTTCTTTGTTTCTACTATTCACCCCCTTTGGATGTGCCTACTCTATTCCTTGAGTAGGTTTTAGCCAAGTTTCATCTTGACCCTTCCTGGATGAAATCAACACATTACAACATCAAGATTAACTAATAAATTAGTTATGAATCAGTGCATTATGTGCCTTTACCATACTAGATCGGCTAGCACCTATTTCCATATCTTTCATTTGTACATTATATTTTAGAATGTAATACAAGATTCTTATATAAACAGGCCTTGCACCCCACTACCCAACTCTAAAAAATCATTAAGGTTATAGCTTGTTCTTATGAATCAGTTCTTACATAGTTCCTTCACATGGAACTGTCTCATCATGTAAATACCTTGTTTCATATCTAAACTATCTGAGATGATCTCAATCTTGAGTCAACCTCAACTTCATCATTTTACAGATTTACTAAATATTTTGTAAGGAATATAAACATGCATTCTTAGTATGCATTCAGATTATACATTTAAACTAGTACCTCTATTTTATCAACTTTCATTCACATTGTGATTTCATGCACTTAACCACATATATCAATGTTTTATGTGTCTACCGTAGGCACACTTTCCATATTTCTTTACAAATTATTTTAACTCATGATTATTCATAGTCTTTCTCATGCAATCCTCAAAGGAATAACCATGTTTCCTTTTATCATGACAACATATCATCTCTTCTCCTTTACTCTTTCATCAATTTCTACTATCCTTTCCTTAGGAAATGGAATGCATCCCCCTCAAGATATTATTCAAAACAAAACAATCCAGACCCTTCTACATAGGACCAGCCATGCATCCATGACATTATTCAAATTTGGGAAGTACACATACTACCACACATCCTACTTGATCAGGAAGTCATATTATAATTTTGTTTAAAGCATGTTTATGTACATCTACATATATGTATGTTCATAACTTGAACCTTTTTACCTCATTCATTCACATTTATTTTAACATCATCCATTTCTGATGAGATCCTTCAGTGACTTGCATGACTAGTCTTCACCAATTAAAATCATAATTATGTTGCCTCTTTACAAAATAAAGACCAACAAAAGGTCACTTTTTCTTATTACTCTCTTAGCATTTAATATTAGATTTCTCTAAGGATTTGCATCCTTCCCCAAAATATTATTGAGACAAGGTACTCAGACCCTCCAACATACGGTCAACCATGCACCCATGGAATTATCCAGTCCAAGAAAGCACACTCTTTTCCTTACTTCCCTCTTACTCATGCAGTCATATCATGCATTTAGTATATATATACTCATACATATATGTTGTACATGTGCACCACTTGTACATCCCTGATGCAGGAGCATCATTAGCGAGCACGCGTGACAGGAAAAATCAATGCCTTAGAATCATTTCAGAATATTAAATGTTGGCATTTACTACGAATCTTTTGGAGCTGATTGAAAAATGGAAGAAGATAAAACACTTGGAAGCTAAATGATCATGAGTGATCTGGGAGTTTTCACTCCTAGTCTTGAATGTAACTGAACTAAGGTAGCAGTTAGGTTTTTTTTTTTGAGTAGGTGAGTAGTCAGGGGGAACCCTAAGGACCCTCTGAGATAAATAGAGGTTTTGTACACCCAACTGAGGCTATTGCGAGTTAGTAGGAAAATACTGAATTTTTAGTTGTCATTTGATCATAGATGTAGCCATTTTTACTTTTGGAATGAATATAACAGAGAAAAATTGATTCAAATGCATGGTGTCACTACTGTTTACAACTCCTTGTTATTTTGTTTCATGAATGAATGAGTTGTGTTGTTGGGTATATGAAACTATGAAATGTTTGTATAAGGTTCAATCATTTTCTCTTCATTGAGCCTGTGAAAGGTGTGTACACAGTTCGCAAGAAGTGCATTGACAGAGTTTGTTTCAACTCAGAAGCTCAGAAGAGATAGCACGAGACTTTCCCTTTGCAAGGAGTGAAAAGTGATTGCTACAAGACCTACACAGTTGTCTGCAAGAACCCAACTCTTACATAAGAATCTATTGCAAGGAGTGCACACACCCAAAATTTGACTAAGTGTTGAAGTAACTCTTTAAATATTTAAAGGGGCAGAAGAAGGGAGAAATCTCAAGAGAGATAGCAGGAGGAATCTTCAAAGGGAGGAAAGTTTTGAAGGTTTCATGAGTCATCGGATAAGATCCATCCAGGAGGGAGCAGGATCATTCCATACCATGGGATCTGGGTAAAAAACATGAGCGTCAAGTCTCTATGTGCACATTGAAGCGAGGATTCACCAAAGTCTCGAAGAGGCCAGGGATCATCCATCGTCAAGAGGGACAGGTGGCAGAATATCCATAACTTCGGAGAGAAATAACTTCAAAAGTTTTTTGGATAAGGAGAAATCAAAATCATTGAAGGCTAAAGTAGATTCAGGCCATTGGTTTCCAAGAGATACGTGTGGACATATGTGAAACTCTGGGAAAATTCACTTCGGAGGATTCCAAGTGTGGAGGGTGACAAAATCTCGAAGTCTCGAAGGCCGAAGTAGATCACAACCGTTCGTTGGAGAGGACACATGGTAGGATCCGTCATCTTTGGGTGAAATCACTCCAGGAGAAATGAGTGCATAGGAGGTTGAAACTTCTGAAGCCCGAAGAGCTGAAGTGGATAGTGACCGTCGAATCCAAAGGGACAGTTGGTGACAGATTGTGAGCTTTGAAGAAATCACTTCGAGAGTTTAGTTGAGAGTTGAAACTCCCAAAGCCCGAAGAACCGGAGAACTGAAGTGAATCTCAACTATCAGACATAGAGGATAGGTGGCGTGAATCTATGGACTCAGGGTAAAGACCCGAAGTAAATCTCAACCGTCTGATTCGAGAGGACATGCAACAGAAATTCACACACTTTGAAGGAAGGTGAAAGTTGAGGCTTGAGTCTTCCTAACTCTGAAGACCCAAATAAATTGTATTCGTCAATCTACAAGAGACACACGTCAATATATTGTGAGCTCCAGATGGAAGCATTGTGGAGAAAACAAGGTTTGAGAATTGAAACTCCTGAAGCCCGAAATGTGAAATCAATCTCGTCTGTTGATTTGAAAGAGGTCATATCTGATTCGCGGGTTCGAAAGGGGTATATCTGAACCATCAGTTCAGAAGAACCATCAAGATCATAATATCAATGGTCCCGCTTGATTGCGGATCCCAAAATTTATTGAACGTTAAATTATCGAGGGTGGGCCGCAATCAGAACCACGGTATCGACAAAGGGGTATGTGGAAGCTGGAGGAAAATTGCGGGGATAAAAGCGGGTTGATCCCAAACCACTCTTGGGCATCCCCAAAATCATGTGTTTACATAAGGACATAGCTCGAGGTCACATGCAGGAAGGGGCTAACAGGAGAGGATATTACACCTAAGACCTGTGATTTCATCAACTTGAAGAAAGAGGTCACGGGTGCCATAGAACTTGCACCAAAGGACAAAAAGGGCCTGTTTTAATTCCTAAGTGAGATCATTAAGGTCTCAGAGAGACAATTTGGCTCCGAATTGAAGATCCTTGATCAGGAGGTCGCGCAGCCCTTAGGAGAGAAGGGGGTATGCATCAAGTGGTATCATAGATGAATTATTTTCTTGCAAACAACAGGCTAAGGAGAGGAGACAAAGTAGCTTGAAGGTGTACTCTATGTGTAAGAGACAGTCAACACAATGTCACCGAGGATATGAGTGGAGCCACCTTTAGCCAATTGTGTTGTAGAAAGATAAATGTGAGATCTTCGTGCAATATTAGAGGCGATGGAGGTAGCGCAAAGGAGGGCACCTGATGATGGAGACATCAACAATGCAAAGAGTGAAGAAGTAGAATTTGAAGAAGCTGCAGGGGAAAATGTTGTCGAAGAATGCTTGTTGAGAGGAGTTGTTAGATTGGGAGCTAGAGCCAAGAGAGAGGTCCCAATGTATGAAGGAAATTTGGATCCTAAAGAGCTGCTGGATTGGATAAGATCCATGGACAAATATTTCAACTATGAGGATGTCGATGAGGAGAAAAGGGTTAGACATGTTGTCACCAGGATAAAAGGACATGCAACACTATGGTGGGATGAACTGTAGGCTAAGAGGAGAAGCAAGGGAAAACAAAAGATAAATAATTGGGATAGAATGGTAGCCAAGATGAAGGATAAATTCATGCCCAAAGATTATTAGAGCATTCTGTTCAAGAAGCTGCAAAACCTAAGACACAAGGGTATGACAGTTAAAGAGTACACGAAGGATTTCTACATGCTGAACATCAAAAATGGACAAAGAGCGAAACATGAAGAAAAAGTTGTCAGGTATATAAGTGGCCTAAGGTATGAAATCTGGGATGAGATCAACAAGATGTCAGTGAGGAAAGTGGAGGATGATTATTATTTTTCACTGAATGTAGAGCAAAATTTGGCCAAAAAACAAAGCCAACGAGGCAGAGGTAGGAGCCTGGCCCCGAACAAAATCAAGGGAGTTTCCCATGAAATGGCACATAAATCCAAAGACGAGACTAAGAAATCGCAGTCACTCGAAAAGAGGAGGAAGTTCCCAAGGAAGACATGGTGGTGGAAGGAGTTCTTCTAGAGGAAGAGGAAGAAGTAGAGGAGGATAAGTAAGGTTCTATGCTAGTGGAAAGACAAGGCACATGTCTTGGGAATGTGCCAAGAAAAAGAAAGAAGGAGGATGTGAAGCTCACATTTCAGAAGCACATATAAGGAATGTTGAAGCAGAAGGAGTAGAGGATGGAATATCCCTGATGTTGAGAAAGGTTCTCTTAAAATCAGAGGCAGAACTTGAAAAGCCAGTGCAAAGGAACAATCTATTCATTAAAACTTGCAAGACTAAAGACAGAGTATGTAAGGTGATAATTGAAAGTGGGAGAACTAATAACTTAGTATCCACAGATATGGTGGAGAAATTGGAGTTGGAGACAACTGCACATATGAACCCATACAAAGTCTCATGGTTGTAGAAAGGACACCAGGTAATGGTTACTAAATAATTCCTTGTAGAATTTAAGATAAGAGGATATAGAGATGAAATTCTATGTGAAGTAATTCCCATGGATGTATGTCATATCTTGTTGGGAAGACCATGGAAATTTGACATGAATGTCATTCATGATGGGAGGAAGAATACATACACTTTGGAGAAGAATGGTAGGACACACATGTTGCTACCAATAGAAGAGAATAAATTTAAAGAGGAAGCCAACACAAGAATGCTTCTCATGAGCGGGAAGGAAATCCTGAAAGAAGTCAAGAAAGAACAAGAGATGCAGTTTGTTGTGGTGAGGAAACCCAGAGCTATCCTTAGAAGTAATTCAATCGATGATTTACCTGAAGAATTTCAAGAATTGTTGGATAATTTTGTTGACATAGTGGTGGATGAGCTGCCTAAATAATTGCCACCCATTAGAAGTATCATCCATCATATTGATTTGATACCAGGAGAAAGTCTTCCAAACAAAGCAGCATACAGACTGACACCTCGAAAGAATGAGGAGGTAAAAAACCAATTCCAGGAATTGTTAGACAAGGGTTTAGTCAAAGAGAGATTGAGTCAATGCGCAGTGCCAACTATGTTGACTCCAAAGAGGGATGGAGGATGGAGAATGTGCACAGACTCAAGAGCCATTAAAAATATCACCATCAGGTATAGATTCCCTTTTCCAAGAATGGATGATTTAATGGACTGTTTAAGTGGAGAAAAATTATTTTCTAAGATAGATTTGAAAAGTGGATATCACCAGATAAGAATGAGAGAAGGTGATGAGTGGAAGACATCCTTTAAGGCAAATGAAGGTTTGTATGAGTGGCTTGTTATGCCATTTGTCTTAAAAAATGCCCTGAGTACTTTTATCAGGTTGATGAATGAAATACTGAAAGATTTCATTGGCAAGTTCGTGGTTGTACATCTGGATGATATATTGTTCTTTAGCAAGACTAAAGAGAAGCATTTTAGACACCTAACACTAGTGATGAGGAGACTACAGTAGGATACGTTGTTGATAAACCTGAAGAAGTCCTCTTTTATGAAGACAGAGCTCATTTACTTGGGTTTTGTGATCTCTTCAAATGAACTGAAGATGGATCCAGAGAAAGTGAAAGCAATCAAAGAATGGCCATCACCAAGGAGTATGTTTGAGGTTAGTGTAACGAACCCCTCGACCAAATTGAGGTCGGGGTATGCCACTCCATAGAAACCACTCATGCTATGACGCCAGTCGCTAACATTCCCAACCAAAAGGCTGGGACATGCTACTCTAGGGAACATCTTTTGTTCCCTTACTGTGGAACATACAGTAGCATACCCAGTAGTCAACTAAGTAATGCCACCTAAATTTACTCTTTAGACTACATGCAACTAAAACATATACATACAACACGCTCGAAAAATATTTACTTCTAAACATAAACAAACCATTACTTTCTACAACATACGAATTTTATATTAAAATAACAGTGATTACCGATATGCCTCATTTACAGGAAATTACCCATAAGTACACAAGCAACATAGTCACATATATGATAAAATAGTAACATGGGTATGTAAATAACAAAACAACATATCCATATATCATACAATTGGTACTTATCTTAGAAATACTGTCACCAACTAATTATAGACTGTCCATGAACCTCCCAACCATAAACTACACTATTCATCACTCTCAATAGTGAATCACCCCTGAGCTGGGACTGAACTCCACCCAGGGTAAGGGATTCCTATCCAGGCTAAGGCTCATGGACAACAAGAAAGACTCTGTCTCAGGTGCTCACTCAACTAACAGCCTACAGCCTCTCATTCCCCACATGCCTGTCCCACCCAAGGAAGTATGCCCCTTCTCTGCTCAGCAGTCCCTCGGCTTCCCTTCCAAAGCTTCAGCAACAAGATGGATCGAAAGTCTCAGAGCGTTGTAGTTACAGTCTAGAACCAACAAAAATCAATCCACAACAATTCTCTCACCCAGAGAACTACTCACGAAACTTACAACTCACTTCTTCAATCACGCTCCAAGCTAACTAGGTACACCAACCAAAAGGGACAAGGAAATAGGTCTTGGAAAGGTGGAATGGTTGTCTCAAGGATAATAGAATGTTTGAGTGAAAATGGTCATGGATTCATTGACTGGATAACTGAGTGTGTTCTTGGAATCACTGTTAACTTTCTGTCAAATGATGATGGTCAACCTAATGGTTTCCCCCTCCTGTTTTCCACTCGTAAGGTCTCTCTCTGCATAATCCCCACTGGGATAAGTTTCCCCATGATATGAATGCATGACCCCAACTTGACACTTGTCATATCGGAAGTTACTTTTATCCACTTGTCCCCAATTTTAGAACTTAGGATAAACTAATTATCCATACTTTATGTTTTAGGAAATATTAGTACAATATTCCTTGACTTTTGGCTCTCCCTTACCCTAACTGGTGAAGTTCAATCCCCCATCTCTTAGGATAAACTAATTATCCCCAATTTTAGAACTTAGGATAAACTAATTATCCATACTTTATGTTTTAGGAAATATTAGTACAATATTCCTTGACTTTTGGCTCTCCCTTACCCTAACTGGTGAAGTTCAATCCCCCATCTCTTTTATCGAGGTTGGTCTGTACACAGTGATGTATTTTATATTAATCATGAGTCATGTACAAAGTAGGCACATTGGCCCTTGACATCTAGGTACGCTGGCCTAATTCCAAGACATAAGCATTCTGGCTTATAATACTGGTTCACCAGCCTATAATGCATATTATATACACAAAGGTTCGTTGACCTTAATATCGCATGCACTTTGTTACTGTACGATGTATCCTCTGTCTTTAAGGTTGTGCACACCTTAGTTACTGCGTGCAGTATTCAGAATGTGCACATTACATCTCTTTACTGCACTGTATATGCACGCACCATGCCATGAAAGGTGTATTACAAAAATGATGTCTAAACAGCTCACTAACTTAAATATACTTGGATTATATTTACATTTGGGTTCGGCCGAGGGATATTACAATCCCCTCCCCTTATTTGTGCATTGTCCTGAGTGCATCATGTATCTATATACAACAAAATTTTCAACATTCTTCAAAATATGTGGTTACTCTTCCCGCATTGCATCCTCATGCTCCCAAGTAGTGTCTTCAGGTCCGTACCAGGTCCATTGGACCTTTACAAGCCCTATGTATCAATTTCGGAGTTGTTTGATTTTTCGATCCAAGATGCGCACCGGATGCACTTGGAAAGCACATTCTTGCTCCACCTGAATAACATTCCAATCAATAACATGATTAGCATCGAGTATATAGTTCTTTAGCAATGATACATGGAAGACATTATGAATAGACATAGATGCAGGAAATGAAACCATATAAGCAACTAGACCAATCCTTTCTAGGATTTCAAATGGTCCACAAAATCTGGCAGCTAACTTGGCACAGCTTCCCAGCTTTAGGGAGTTTCTGTTAGCTTTCACTTTCAGGAAAACATGATCACCCACTTTGAATTCTCTGTGGATTCTATTTTTATCATCATAGCTTTTCTGTCTATCTTGGGCATCTTTCAAATTCTGCTTAATTTTTAACATTTGGTCCTCCATCTCCTTGAGCAACTCTAGGTCGACTACTATTCTATAAGATGGATTATCCCAGCTTACTAGAGTATTGCACCTTCTACCGTAAAGTGCTTCAAATGGGCTCCTTTTCAATTATGCATGATACCCATTGTTATAGTGAATTCTACCAAGTGTGGGTAGTCTTCCCATTTCGATGGTTTGTCCATCACATACATTCTCAACATATCTTCTATCACCCTATTCACTCTTTATGTCTATCCATCAGACTCAGGATGATAAGTTGTACTAAAGTTCAGATTCATTTTGAATCCTTTGAACAATCCTTTCCATAAATTCGAGGTGAATTTCGAATCTCTGTCAGACACAATCATTTTAGGAATTCCATGCAATCGCGCCACTTCCTTCATGAAAATATCAACAACATCTGTTGCTTTGTGAGTAGTTTTTAGTGGAATAAAATGGGCAAATTTTGTAAGATTTTCCACCACTACCATAATTGAATCATGTATCTTCCCTGTTCTAGGCAATCCCATAATAAAATACATTGTCACCACTTCCCACTTCCATTCAAGAATGGGCAAAGGTTGTAGCAATCTTGTTGGGTGTCTATGCTCTATTTTAACTTTGTGGAACTCCATACACCTAGCGATGTGTTCTGCAATTTCTCTCTTCATACCTAGCCAAAAGTATTGGCTCTTGACCATTGTTATGATTTTTTGATATCCAGGGTGTCCTACATAAGGAGCATTATGCATCTCACGCAAAATTATATGTTTCAAGTCCTGGAAATTTGGTATAAAAATTTTGTTCTTGTGTAGGAGTATTCCATCTACTCCCAACTTATAATTATCCATCCTCTGTGGTGTCTTAACTTGTTGTAGTATTGCTACCAATTCTCTGTACTGTAGATCTGTATTTGTAGCCTCCAGAATTTTTATTTTAACATCATTATGATACATGATGATGGTTGTAGCATGAAGCTCATGTACCTTCCTGTTGAGTGCATCAACCACTGTATTTTATTTCCCTTTGATATGCCTTATATCAAATTCATATTCCCTTAGAAACTCTAACCATCTTCTTTGTCTAGAATTTAGATTTGGCTGATCAAATAAATATTTCAAACCACTGTGGTATGTTCTTAGCTCAAACCTCTTTCCCATGAGGTAGTGTCTCCATTTCCTCAGGGCATGCACTATGGATGCCAACTCCAAATCATGAGTGGCATAGTTTCTTTCATGCTCCTTCAACTTCCTTGATTCATAACATATCACAAATCCATTTTGACTGAGGACTCCACCCAGTCCTTCATTACATGCATATGTGCATACAATGAAATATTCATTTGGGTCTGTGATCCTTAGTATTGGATCACTTGTCAATAATTGCTTCAAATGTTGGAAACTCCTTTCACAGTCCGACGTCCATTGAAACTTCATACCTTTCCTTTGCAAGGAAGTGATTGGGTGTGCTATCTTCAAGAATCCTCTAATGAATCTCCTGTAGTAACCTGCAAGGCCCATGAAATATCTGACCTCTTTCACATTCTTTGGTGCTAACCATTCTCTAATGGATTCTACCTTCTCAGGGTCCACTGCTATCCCATCTTTTGATATCATGTGCCCCAAATAATGTATTTGTTTCTGATAAAATGAGCACTTTCTCAATTTGGAATACAACTGATGCTCCCTTAATACTTGCAATACCATCCTCAAATGATGTTCATGCTCTTCCTCTAACTTGGAATATATAATAATGTCATCCAAAAATACAATGACAAACATGTCCAAATACTCTCAGAAAATACCATTCATTAAGAACATGAAAACAACTAATGCATTTGACAATCCAAACAGTACCACCGTGAACTCATAATGACCATACCTTGTCCTAAAGGCGGTCTTTCTAATAGCTTCTTCTTTAATTCTTACCTAATGGTATCTTGATCTGAGATCTATCTTTGAAAATATCCTTGCATCCTTCAATTGATCAAAGATCCTTGGTAGAGGATATTTGTTCTTAATAGTCATTTTAGTCAATTGTCTGAAGTCAATGAACAATCTTAACGTTCCATCTTTATTTTTCACAAACAAGAATAGGGCACCCCAAGGTGATACACTTGGTCATATATACCCCTTCTTCATAAGTTCTTCAAGATGCATTTGCAGCTCCTTCAATTCTAGTGTACTCATCCTGTAAGGAGTCTTTGATATTGGCATTGCTCCAGACATCAAATCTATAGAGAAATCAATGTCTCTCCTTGGGGGTAGTCCTGGTACTTCCTTGAATACATATTCAAACTCTTTTAGGACTGCATAATTCTCCAAATTTGGTACCTTGTCCTTAGGTGTCTCCTCCATATGAGCTGCAAATATTTGACATCCTCTTCTATAACATTTATTCAGCTGTAATGTTGAAATTTCTCTTACAGTTACTGCCCGAATTCCCTGCACTTTCCTTTAGTTCCCTTCTTCATCCAAGCAAGTGAATTCTTTGTTATGACAATCCAATAGAGCATGATGTGGGTCCAACCAATCCATCCCAATTAAACAGTCATAGGAACCCAAGGGTAAGATGTTCAAATATGCCATGGTATTTAGTCCATTCATGTCTATGAGGCAGGACTTAACCATCTCATTAAATTTTCTTCTGGCTCCTGTAGCCATTTGCACCAACCAGGATTTCCCATGCTTGCTTCTTGGTAATTGCAAACTTTCCACCATATTTGGGTCTATATAACTATGGCTAGCTCCTGAATCAATTAAAATAGCAAGAGTTTGGTTGTTGATCATACCTTCCACTTCAATCGTGTGGGACTGCTTGTTGTCCAGGGCTGCATAAATCCTTGGCACATTTTTGCCCATGTCCTCTACTATCTCAGCTCATTGTACATTATGAACAACCTTACCTTTTTTGCCTCTGTGAGGACAATATCTAAACCTATGGTCTCCTATTGCATAGGTGGTTGTCTTGGCCCTTGACTCCCTGTGTCAATCACTCTGGTTTCCTAATGCGTTTGTTGCCATTGTGGATTATTTCTGAAGAATGGTGTCTTAGCTCCCTTGTTTCTCTGATCCATCTTGAATTTCTTATTATCTTCCCAAGCCTTTTGGAAAGCTGGTCTTTCTTTCAATTGGTCATATAAGAATTTAGCTCTTCTTATGGTCTCTTCTAATGTCTTGGGATCATCATATTTTATTTTGTCACTGATGAACGATGGAAATTCACTTAAGTACCATTCAATCTTGATTGTCTCATCCTTAATGAAAGAGACATATTTCAACAATTCCAGAAACCTTCTCTCATATTCATCTATGGTCATACTTCCAAGCTTGAGTTCAAAAAACTCTTTCATTTTCTTGTCATAGTATCTCTTGGTCAAGCACTTCTTCTCAAAATACTTCTTGAATTCTCTCCAAGTAGCACTTTTCTCTACAATGTGTTTTACCTGCACAAGTTGATCCCACCACATGGAGGCCTTTCCTTTGAGTTGATAGATAGTGATTCTACCTTCAGCATAAGAAGAATAATTATGCAATTGAAAATACTTCCCCATGCATAGAAACCATGTTTCAACATATTCATCCTTCTTGTGCTCACCATCAAATGTAGGAGGTTTGAATTTGTTCATTTGTCCTCGCAACTCATCCACCCCAGATCTCTTATACCTTCTGACAGGGGATAGGCTTGAGTTGTTTCCTTCTCTCTTATGGGAATCTCTATGTGAATGATGGTGATGTTTACTATCACTTTTTACTTCTCTCTTCTCCTCTGAAGATTTGTGACTCTCAGATCTACTTGAGTCACTCTCCTTAGCCAATTGCTTCTCTATTATGTTCAAACCTTCCAATAGTTTCATGTTAAATTCATCCTGCTTCTCTTTGTCTTTCATAAGCCTTTCATTATCAGCTTTATGGATTTGGACATCCTTCTGCAAATTCTTAATGGTCTCAGCCAAATTCATATCTTCATTCCTTTCTTCTCCATGTCCATTAGAGTTCGTTCCTTCCATGCCCAAATGGACATCCATGTTAGAAAAATAGGACCGCGGAGCAATAAAATAAAACAAATGCAGAAACAAAACATAGAAAACACACAATACAAGAGAGACACAGATTTGTGTGGTTCACCCAGTGTGGGCTACGTCCACCAGAGAAATTTCCAGGTCCTTCCTTTATTATTATCCATCAAATGAAGGGATACAACCTACAGCAAAACCCGCTATAACTTCCTCTTCTTTCTCTCACAGTCTCCTCTCTCAGAATACAATATTCACCATCATCCATAGCCGCAATACAATTCCCTCATAAAAGAGGGTTGCCTTCTAGGGCAAAAAACCCTAACATAATCTCTACCATTAGATCTGCGACCTTATAATGAATGGTCTAGATTTACAATGAAATTACAATATACTTTTACAAGGAAA
>ML783083.1:0-23604 GCA_009831015.1 Picea engelmannii | reverse complement strand
ACATACTTCTGGGGTGTAAATACTTCATGGGGTATAAACACGGCTGAAAGAAAGGACCTCTGAATCAGGAAGATAATCAGGCTCCACAACCAACAATCCATCCCTCTACTCTTCTCTGGATGACTGTAATTCTTTTATGCCTCTTCCATTCCTACAGACTCGACATTGGTCTGTCTTGACCAAGTTGTTTTTAATTATGCAAAATGTCCATCCATCAAAACTTATCAGACTAACCAATCAATAATTCATGAGAATATGCACCATTTCGATTCAACATATATATCAACATTATCACTCTCGGTTTCCTGGTGTTATCACCACGACAATTCTAGAGAATACCCAAGTCTCGAGAACACTGATATGCAGTTCCTTCCGAGATACACTCGCGCAAGAAGGTGGTATTGTCGAAACCACTTTCACCAAGACACTATATTACGTGTCTCAACATGTCAAATCCACCACTCATGGAGCAGGCAACGGCTAGTCAGATCACCTTGTTTCATTCGTTCTGTACTTCACATCCATGTGAAATTAGTTGAACTCTGCCATGCAACAAACTCAAAATCTAATCATTCGAAATGGATTGGCCGAGCATGGAAACCCAACGCTCCTTGTATGTAATCTATCTGCACTTCATAAATGGAGTTCTATAATTACCACTCCCCAAGTATGAAGATATCTGCGTATCCATACCCATAGTAATATTCAAGTTGCTCGACTTCCTGCTCTCTATAGAGACACATTTCGGTATCCTCAACCTGAGATACATGGACAAAGATAAGTTGAGTGAGACTGGTTATTCGAGAAACATGCTAGGCTTTCCTACGACTAAGGAGGAAAGGGTCCTCGTGCACCTTCTAGAAACTAAATTCCAAGTAGATCCGGTTATAGAATCATGATTGGAATTCAGGCTGAATCCCATTATAAAGGATTTAGTCATCAACAGGCCAGCCACTAAGAAGAAAAGAGGTAAGCGACATAAGAAGGAGGAATCTACAGTTGAAGCGACCGAAAGTGTTGGAGAAAATCAATCAGTCTGGTTAGATTCCTCTTTAAAGGAAGAGATCGCTAAGTTGAAGTAAGTCTTCAACTAAGATAAGAATGTCTCATCAAATTTTGAACAACCAGTAGCAGAGGTAAAGAGTACCAGAGATGATATGCATGTTCTTTAGCGGCCCTTTTTACAACAGGCTAATTGTTGTCATCAACCTTTTGTAATTTTGTGATTAATATGATTATATATATACAGAAACGGATTTTAGACTATTTTATTACAATTTCTATCTAGTGATGTTATGACTCTTGTTTTCTTTTATAAGAGTTTTTCTTGTAATCTTATATTTTATTTTCATCTGTCTAAATCGGAAGAAATTAAAATTTAGAATTCTTTTTAATTAATGCTTCAATGCAATTATGTGTTTATTTTTCTTTTATTATTATGAAATTTAAACTTAGACTCCTCGCCTTCTAAGTGAATTCACACACATTAACTTGACCTGTTCATTTATATTATCATGCATAGCAATATTACAAGGTAAACGCTTCTCCGTGCACCTAAATCTATTGTACATTTCTTCTTCATCATACCTACTACTTACGCACACTATTCTGGTGTTGTGCACCAATATCCACTGTGCACAGTTCGATATTGCGCATCGATATTCCACATGCATTTTCATCCTATGCATGCACCATGTCAAGTTTAACATATTCCCTCGCGCTCAAATAACTGTGCACACTACTGAATACACTGTCGTGAAACAATGTATACTCGTACTTATGCGTGTACAACAAAAATCCTCTGCATTAGGCAATACTTGCACACTCCATGTGCACCTTACTATGTGTTTGATTTTCGTGTAAGACTAATTTCAGCGTGTGCATCTACACATAATAATATTCCACGCGGCGCCACAATTTACCGCGCACACTGGCACACCACGGTTTTTTGTGCGGTTCCAAACTTACCACGCACACCAGTATGCCAACCTTTTTCCAAGGACACTCTATGAATCTAATTCTGGTCACTTCGAAGTTACTTTTCTGTGAATATTCACTTCGATTGCACCCTTCGGGTCCATCCAAGCTCAGTGTTTAACTAAGGCTCTGATACCATACTATAATGAACCCCTCGACCAACCTGAGGCCAGGGTACGCTACTCCAGAGAAACCACTCATGCTCTGACACCAGTCGCTAACATTCCCAACCAGGAGGCTAGGACATGCTACTCTAGGGAACATCTTTCATTCCCTTACTGCAGAACATACAGTAGCTTACCCAGTAGTCAACTAAGCAATGCCACCTAAATTTACTCTTTATATTGCATGCAACTAAAACATATACATACAACACGCTCATGGAAGATTTACTTCTAAACATAAACAAACCATTACTTTCTGCAAAATACGAATTTTATATTAAAACAACAGTGATTACCGATATGCCTCATTTACAGGAAATTACCCATAAGCACACAAGCAACATAGTCACATATATGATAAAATCGTAACATGGGTATGTAAATAACAAAACAACATATCCATATATCATACAACTGGTACTTATCTTAGAAATACTATCACCAACTGCTTACAGACCATCCACGAACCTCCTAGCCATAGACTACACTATTCATCACTCTCAACAGTGAATCACCCCCGAGCTAGGACTGAACTCCACCCAGGGTAAGGGATTCCTATCCAGGATAAGGCTCATGGATAACAAGAAAGACTCTATCTTAGGTGCTCACTCAACTAACAGCCTACAACCTCTCATTCCCCATGTGCCTATCTCACCCAAGGAAGTGTGCCCCTTCTTTGCTCAACAGTCCTTCGGCTGCCCCACTTCCCTTCTAGGGCTTCAGCAACAGGTCAGACCGGAAGTCTTATAGCATTGTAGTTGCAGTCTAGCACCAATGTAAATCAATCCACAACAATTCTCTCACCTAGAGAACTACTCACAGGCCTGACAACCCACTTCTTCAATTTCGCTCCAAGATAACCAGGTACACCAACCAAAAGGGACGGGGAAACAGGTTTCAGAAAGGTGGAATGGTTGTCTCAAGGATAATGAAATGTATGACTGAAAATGGTGATGGAGTCATTGATTGGATAACTGAGTGTGTTCTTGGAATCACTGTGAACTCTCTGTCAAATAATGATGGTCATCATGATGGTTTCCCCCTCCTTTTTTCTGCTCGTAAGGTATCCCTCTGCATAATCCCCATTGGGCTAAATTTTCCCACGATATGAATGCATGTCCCCAACTTGACACTTGTCATATCAGAAGTTACTTTTGTCCACTTGTCCCCGACTTTAGAACTTAGGATAAAATAATTATCCATACTTTATGTTTTAGGAAATATTAATATAATATTCCTTGACTTTTGGCTCTCCCTTACCCTAACTGGTGAAGTTCAGTCCCCCATCTCTTTTATCATGGTTGGTCTATGCACAGTGATGTATTTTATATTAATCATGAGTCCTATACAAAGTAGGCGCATTGGCCCTTGACATCTAGGCGCGCTAGCCTAATTCCAAGACATAAGCATTATGTCTTATAATACTGGCTCACCAGCCTCTAATGCATATTATATACACAAAGGTTTGTTGACCTTAATATCGTGTGCACTTTGTTACTTCACGTTGTATGCTCTGTCTTTAAGGTTGCACACACCTTAGTTACTGTGCGTGGTATTTATAATGCGCACATTACATCCATTTACTCCGTAGTATATGCGTGCACCATGCCATGAAAGGTGTATTACAAAAATGATGTCTAAACATCTCACTAGCTTAAATATACTTGGATTATATTTACATCTGGGTTCGACTGAGGGATATTACAGTAAGAAGCTTCCATGGATTAGCAAGTTTCTATAGGAAGTTCATCATATATTTTAGTGGGATTTTTGCACCAATGATGGATACAGTGAAGAAGCGGCACAAATATTTTAAATGGACAGAGGAGGCCGAGAGGAGCTTCAATATACTGAAGGATAAAATAACAGAACAACCAATTATGTTCATACCAAATTTTGGAAAGACATTTCAACTGAGATGTGATGCAAGTGGAGTTACAATTGGAGCAGTTTTGAGCMAGGATAATAGGCATGTTGCCTATTTCAGTGAGAATTTGAATGAGACTAAGAGAAAATACTCCACATATGATAAGGAGTTTTATGCCATAATTAAAGCCATGAAGAAATGGAGACACTACCTTGTTCCATAGTAATTTGTCTTGTATAGAGACAACCAATATTTACAATTCATAACYAGGCAGGAAAAATTGAATCAGAGGCATGCAAAGTGGATTGAGTTTATGCATAATTTTACTTTTTTCATAAAACATATTGTTGGGAATGCTAAAAAAGTTGTCGATGCATTAAGCATGAGATGTTTGATTCTACAGGAGTTTCAGGTGAAGACCTTGGGGTTTGAACACCTGAAGGATATGCATTGTGATGATCCATATTTCAAGGAAGCATACGAAGCATGTGAAAATCCTGTGCTGAGAGACAAGAGCCAATGGACAGAGTATCTCATTCAAGAGGGATTGTTGTTCAAGAGAAATCAGTTGTGCATACCAAAATGCTCAATGAGGGATAACCTTTTGAAGGAAAAGAATAGTGGAGGATTGGTTGGACATTTCGTCCATGATAAAACATTTTCAAAGTTGAGCAGTTAATACTATTGGCCAGGTATGATAACAGAAGTGATAAAATTTGTGAACAGATGTAGAATCTGCCAACATGCAAAGGGTAAAAGATAGAAAACTAGATTGTATCAACCATTGATAATACCAGAGAGGCCATGGGATGCAATAAGCATGGATTTTGTGTTGGGACTCTGAAGAACGCAAAGAGGATGTGATTCCATATTTTTGGTGGTGGATATATTTTCAAAGATGTCACACTTTATCCCATACCAGAAGACTAGTGATGCAACACATGTTGCAAATTTGTTTTTCAAGGAAGTTGTGATACTTCATGGACTACCCAGGAGCATTGTCTCAAACAGAGACACTAAATTTGTTGGTCATTTCTGGAGAACATTGTGGAAGAAGTTGGGGATAGATTTGTCCTTCATCTAATCTTATCACCCTCAGACAGATGGACAGACTGAGGTGGTAAACTGAATTTTGGAAAACTTATTGAGGATTCTAGTCACCGATCATCATAATTAGTGGGATCATATTCCACCACAAGCAAAATTTGCATATAATGAATCACCAAACAGGAGCACTGGAAAGAGACCATTCCAAATATTGTATGGAATGCAACCAATGGGAGCATCTGAGTTGAGAGACTTGGAACAGAGTGAGATCAGAAGCGTTGGAGCATAATATTTTGTTGCAAAGATGTAGAAGCTCCATAGCCATATCAGAGGACAGTTGCAGAGATCTATCTAAGAGTACAAGCGTAGAGTTGATCAACATCGCAGGGAACTTCAATTTGAATTAGTATATCAGGTTCTAGCACATCTCAAGAAAGAAAGTTTCCCTAGGGGAACATATAACAAGTTAAATATGAAGAAGATAGGGCCATGTAAGATCTTAAGGAAGTTTGATGAAAACGCCTATGATATTGAGCTGCCAGATGATGTGGGCATATCACCCATATTTAACATTTCAGACATGTACCCTTCCAGGGAATATGACACAGAGGGATTAGAATATCAAGAGAAGATTCAGTGGGAGAAACAAATGCCTATAGAAAAAGAACACAAATGGAGAAGATCGTTTATCATAGGATTGGAAAAAATACCAGGAGTAAGACCTATTTTCAATATTTGGTCAAGTGGAAGGGACACCCAATAGAAGATGCTAGTTGGGAAAATGAAGTTGATATCCAGAAACATGGAAAGTTGGTGCAGGAGCTCATGGATAGGAGTCCATGAATTTTTGTCCATGGAAGTATGATGCAGGAGCATCGTCAAAGAGCACGCATGGCAGGACAACTCAATGCCTTGGAATCATTTCAGAATATTAAAACTTGGTGTTTACTGCGAATATTTTGGAGATGATTGAAAAATAGAAGAAGATCAAATGCTTGGAAGTTGAATGATCATGAGTGATCTGGGAGTTTTCACTCCTAGTCTTGAATGTAACTGAACTAAGGTAGTAGTTAGGTTTTGTTTTCGAGTAGACACATAGTTGGAGGGAACCCTAAGGACCCTCTGAGATAAATAGAGGCTTTGTATGCCTAATTGAGGTTGTTGCAAGTTAGTAGGAAAATTTTGAATTTTTAGTTGTCGTTTGATCATAGTTGTAGCCATTTTTACTTTTGGAATGAATATAACAAAGGAAAATTGATTCAAATGCATGGTGGCACTATTGTTTACAATTTCTTGTTATTCTATTTCATGAATGAATGAGTTGTGTTGTTGGGTATATGAAACTATGAAATGTTTGTATAAGGTTCAATTGTTTTCTCTCCCATGAGCCCATGAAATGTGTGCACACAGTCTGCAAGGAGTGTGTTGACAGATTATGTTTCGACTCATAAACTCAGAAGAGATAGTGCAAAACTTTCCCTTTATAAGGAGTGCAAAGTAATTGTTGCAAGATGTGCATAGTCATCCACAAGAACCCAACTTTTGCATAACAATATGTTGCAAGGAGTGCATAGAACCGAAATTCGACTAAGTTTC
The DNA here is from genome assembly GCA_009831015.1 of Picea engelmannii. Taxonomy (NCBI): domain Eukaryota; kingdom Viridiplantae; phylum Streptophyta; class Pinopsida; order Pinales; family Pinaceae; genus Picea; species Picea engelmannii. The sequence goes on along the minus strand of ML783083.1, from coordinate 16,953 downwards.
AAAGTAACTCTTTAAAGAGTTAAAGGGGCAGAACGAGGGAGAAATATCAAGAGAGATAGTGGGAGGAGTATTCAAAGGGAGGAAAGTTATGAAGGTTTCACGAGTCATCGTCTAAGATCCATCCAAGAGGGAGCAGGATCATTCCATACCATTGGATCTGGGTAAAGCGCACGAGCGTTAAGTTTCTATGTGCACATAGAAGCGAGGATTCATCAAAGTCTCGAAGAGGCCAAGGACTGTCCATCGTCAAGAGGGATAGGTGGTGGAAGATCCATAACTCCAGAGTGAAATTACTTCAAAATTTTTGTGGATAAGGAGAAATCGAAATCCCCGAAGAGTTGAAGGCTGAAGTCGATCCAAGTCGTTGGTTTCCAAGAGATACATGTCAACATATCCGAGACTCTGAGAAAATTCACTTCGGAGGATTCCAAGTACAAAGGGTGACAAACTCTCGAAGTCCCGAAGGTCGAAGCAGATAGAAACTATCTGTTGTAGAGGACACGTGGTGGGAGTCTGTTATCTTTGAGAGAAATCACTATGGGAGGAACAAGTGCGCGGGAGGTTGAAACTCTCGAAGCCCGAAGAGTCGAAGTGGATAGTGACCATCAGATCTAGAGGGACATGTGGCGATGAATTGTGAGCTCTGGAGAAATCACTTTGAGAGTTCATTTGAGAGTTGAAACTCTCGAAGCCCATAGAACCAGAGAGCCGAAGCAAATCTCAACTATCAGATCTAGAGGTGGTGTGAATCTATGGACTCTGGGTAAAGACCCGAAGTAAATCTCAACTGTCTGATTTGAGAGGACATGCGGCAGAAATCCACACACTTCAAAGGAAGGTGAAAGTTCAGGGTTGAGTCTTCTGAAGTCCCAAAGAAATCATTGTCGTCGATATATGAGAGACACACATCAATAGATCACAATCTTTGGGTGGAAGCATTGCAGATAAAACAAGGTTTGAGAATTGAAACTCCCGAAGCCCGAAAGGAGAAATCGATCTTGTCTGTTGATTTGAAAGAGGTCAGATCTGATTCACAGGTTCGAAAGGGGAAGATTTGAACCGTTAGTTCAGAAGCACCGTAAATATCATAAGATCAATGATCCCTTTTGATTATAGGGCTAGAAAGTGCTCGGACGTTAAATTATTGAGGGCTAGCCACAATCAGAACCACGATATTGACAAAGGGGTACGTGGCAACTGTAGGTAAATTGCAGGGAGAAAAGCGTGTTGATTCGAAACCACTCTTGGGAACACCCTCAATCATGCATTTATGCAATGACATAGCCCAAGGTCACATGCGTGAAGGGGCTAACGGGAGATGAGCTTACGCCTGAAACCTATGAGTTCAACAACGTGAAGAAAGAGATCATGAGTGCCATAGAACTTGCACCAAAGGACAAAAAGGGCCTGTGTTAATTCATAAGTTAGACCATTGAGGTCACAGAGAGCCAATTCAGCTCATAATTGAAGATCCTTGACCGGGAGGTTGAGCATCCCTTAGGAGAGAAGTGGGTTTGCATCAATCCCCATATTAATCATATACATTCATCAAATTTTAGTTTATATTGATCTTTTCTAATGATGATTTATAGTTATTCACATGACTAGTCTCATAGACATGATCATATTTATGTTTCCTTCTCTCATGGAAACACCCAACAATATTCCATTCTTACATATCTGATATAAAATCTTTTCACAATTCATAAACATAAGTAGGTAATTGCATCACTTCCTAAGGCAACAAGTTAACAATTTTAGTCTCTCTTCATGCTTCAATTCACTTTTGGTCAACATACCTTTATCAAGGAAATCCTTTCTTAAATTCCTTCTTTATTCTATTTGAGTATACCCAACCATACATGTATGACCATCTTCCACCTCTGGATATCAATATGACCCATTGGTCACCTGGAAATGCTCCAACACTTGCTTTATCAGAATTTATATCAGTGTTTCCTTCAACATTACAACCTTATCTTCATTAGGAAACAATAACCATTTATCATAAACATATTACTTATGATGCTATAATCAGATCATTACTAGCCATAGGATCGATGACCATACCACATTTTATATCGAATCATAGACTATAAGAAGCCTATTTTCATGTTACCTATACGTTGAATCTTTACCATATGCATTCCAACATATCCATGTGCACTAAGCATTTTTCTCATGGCCTCGATGCATATGTATTTTAATTGTCTTCCTTTGCATTCATATGCATAGATAGGCCCTTAGATTAATAGGATTATACATTTTCTTTAATACAACTATGAGCTTATAACTTGCTCATGTTCATATCATTTACCTCTCTTATGAGGACTATCAACAGTCCAAAGGAATCCTTTTTCTTTTCTTAACTAGGTTATTTTAGTAACAAGTTTTCAAATTTGTTAGAGGTCAAGTAGATTGACCTTACAATTTTCCATCAATCCTATAAACATGAGGAATTACACACACACACACACACACACACACACACACATATATATATATAGTATTTAAGTAGTAATTAATACCATCAAGGGTCCTATAAATCCATAACAAATTCCTTTAACCACAAGGAATCACTCCATAAGGATATTATCCCTTATATGAACAATAATCACCAATGCTTACAAACAACATTATAGTCACTAGTTTATTAATACAACCCTATAATAGGAATCTGCCATTTCTATCGCCCGTTTTTTTTGCATTTAGGTCTTACCATTAATTCCTATCAACTTATTCCTACTCCTGTAATAGCATCTGTCAATTTATCATAATAACAACATGAATCCTATGTTGTAATTCAACAAGAATTTCCAAGGTACAATTTTCAATCTACTATCCTCCTCAAGGAACTTGTTTAGATAACAAACTAGATTTTATACAGAGAGAAACTTGTTCTAAAAGGATTATCTTAGCCTTATTATAATAGTCCTTGATTGATCTCTGGCCCATCCAGGCCTAGTGTTGTGACCAGTTCTAATACCAATTTGTAACACACCCAACTCCCTAAGTACCCTTTTAAGGGATGGGATATTAAAATTTCACTTAGTCTTAGACATCTCGAGGCCTATTCTCGAGGGCACCAATGTTTGCTTCTCATCAAGAGATTTCCAACAACTATAAGTATGCCCAAATATGATCTCAGAGTCGAACGTTATGGCCTCCCAAAGTTCTCAGGCCTTTATTGGCCCAAGGCCACCTTATTGCCACATGGAATCCATGTGGCCTTGTAATACTCGTGCCACCCGATGTGGCATATGCCACTAGGAACATTAAGTTTATGCACCCAAATTCTTGGGCCAATCTTCGTCATCGTCAATATTTTACTCCCACGGAGCTTCAAACACCCCAACACTAAAAGTTCCAACGATGATCCATAAATCATGCCTATTCTAAGTCCATCGATCCTCACGTTGATCATCCAATGACCCTAAGTGAGTCAATGAATCTAAAGTACATGATGTTTAATGCCCACTATTTCATCCTCCTGTGCCACGATGACGACACTTCTAGATCTGACGGTCTAGATCTCAACTTTCCATTCAATCGACGAATGGTCAAGATTTATCATTGACCAGATCTTATGGTCCTAGGGCCAAGTGTCTGAAAAATCTAATTGTGTTGGTGATCCCACCTAGAAGGGAGGTTATCGATCATCCTAACCAACTCTTATGTTGATTATGTGGGACCTACCATATATCGACGACTATCGCCTTGCCATGCTCTTTTGTAAATCAACTTCTCTCATTATTTCTTCGATTCCTTTATTTTCATCGACATTATTTTCTGACACACAACCTGTCCAGCCCTTCAAATTTCACTGACGAAACATCGACGGTCGATACCTCTTCCTTGTTGTGTCCTTGATGAGATAGAAAATCATATCTTCTTCTTAAATCTTTTTCGATCCCGATGGATCAATGATCAGGATTACATCTCAGATCTCCTCCATCAGAGTGTTTCACTATGATTCACTATGAAAGGAACCTTGCAAAGGATGATCAAGATATCTTCATGGATATCCTACGAAAAGGATTTGGGGCGAGTTCATTGGGTCTCACATCCCCCTTCTTGTATGACCCATGGTGTTGGTCCATTCCTAAGGATATGTAACACACCCACTACAAAAATCAAAATTTTCTTCGATTTCTCGAGGATCAAAATCCCCGAAATACTCACGGGGGCCTAGCGTCAGCTAGTTCCTCATATGTTCACCTCCATGTGGTTGTGGTTCATGACTACGGGCTGAACCAATATGGTGTCTCTTCTCAATTTGCAACTCAGTGCTACCATAACGTCGAATCTATCGACTCTGCAAACCCTGAAGCTCGAAAACAGTGAAACGTCGAACCCCGATAGGGCTAGCGAGTGGCAAGTTTTTTGCTTAGGGTCTTGTCCATGTGACCCTGATCTATGTCCACGTGCTTAATCCAGCAAAGCACTTATCGGATTTTCATGATTCATGGAATTATGATGCATGACTTCTACCTTTCCCCATTCAAATCCCCAAAAATTCCAAGGTCTCCAAAGTTTCCCTACAAAGGGAGATCGACGACTGTAAGCCTCCCTTGATTCAACGGTATGGATCCTTCCGGAGTTTTGGTATTCGAGAGTTCGAAATGCAATGACTCCAAGACTCCTTGTCATTCAAATATCCAAATTCCATCATGGAAATTCATGTAAGAGATCGACGGCTCTTAAGAGTGTGGATCCAACGGTCCATGGGATTTCGAGACTTTTCTCGAAACTTTAACAACTCACCATGCATCTCATCTAATGGACAATGGAAACCTTCAGCCAATATCAACGGTCGTAATCTTTTCGGGATGATCAATGGTTACGATCAAGTCCTGGCTTTCCTTAACCTTATTCACACCTCACACCAATTTGGGGTTTCAGTGATCGAGATTTCGCTGGTCGCGAAGACAAGGGTTCTTTCCCTTTGGTTTCCTGGGTGTCAAAACACCGAAGTGCTTACCAGCAGCCACGTGTACTCTATAGATGGACGGTCCTCGTCGTTTCACAATTTCGCGACTTGCAACCCCCAGTGACACAGATCCTCTATCAATTTGAATCCTTGCTATCTGAAATACCAATGGACTCTTGATCTTCGCCATGTGTCCTCCACGGATGGATGACTCAGATCTATTTTGGGACTTTCATTGTGAAGTTTCCTGACCTCTCATCATCAGGACTTCCGGAATCTTGAAGTCTGAAATCCTGATACCAACTCCTCTTTCGGGACTTTTGCCTCTATTCACGAGGGCTTAACCCTCATACATCTCCTAACAGATCCAACGGCTGTCAAGTTTTCTAACTAAGATCTGATGGTTCAAATTTGTCCTGTGTTGTGCACTCTCCCACTGCTCCCTGGACATGGAAAACCAATAGTCCAGATACTCCCACGGACCTTGGGGATCTACAGTCCCGATTTCTTCATTACTCATGAAGATAAAGCAAAAGGGGTTAAGGCGTTTAACGCCATCATTTATTCCTTCAATCTAACGGTAGTGAATGACCGTAGATAATCCAATGGGATTTCCTCTATCAATCGATTCTTATCCATGTGCTCCTGTTTCGAGATTTCGCGGATCAGGGTTTCGGGACTCGCGAGTGCAAGAAAACTCGAACTAAGATACTACGGGTACCAAAACGCCAAAAGGTTGAGGTCTACGAAGACCGTTCTCCCTCACACAAGGTTTTGAGACTTAACCTCTAACATCCTTCTTCGGGTCCTCAGGTAATTTACACCAGGTTTTGAAGACCAGACTGGAAGGTCTTCTTTAAGGTAAGGGAGTGGTCTCAAAAGGATGCCTTCGGGAGGAAATCTATCCAAGGCATCAGGTAGGAAAAGCATAGGAACAATCTCATGAGAGTAGACATGAAGTCTGACTTAGATCAGTAAGCATATAAATAGCAATTCGTAAAACATAATCCATGTGTGGTCTTTCCATTATAAGCATGCAACCACCATTTCTGGTCAAAACACCACACAGACAGTCTTATGCTCAAACCATTCATAAATTGAAGAGACTATGAACATATATATCAGCATATAAACTTCAAGATACAGGATATAAAACACTTATCATAAATAACACCAGGTTTTGATTGCAACTGCTGAGAGGGGTGCGCGTTTCCACCCAACCGTAGGCTCAACGACTCCCAACGGATTTACCACTAGCCACCCCCGAGCTAACACCACGATGTTGCGAGACTGTGTCTCTATTTGCCAGTGACTGAGAATGAAGGTTACTCTCCTTCTTCTCTGCTATCAATCACTCAGTATTTTCCAGAGTTCTCTCCCTCTTTCCCTCACATCTGCCCGTGATCGCCCACACTTCCTGCCTCTTCTCTATTCGACGAGGTTGCGTGTGGCACGATTTTCCTCATGGTGGTCAGGTCTGAGGACTCTACGGATGGGTGGTTCACCCCCATCCCTCATTACTCATGAGGAGCCCTTTACCTACCAATCCTGATGAGTCATTTAATTTGGGTCCAGCGAGCCGCTTTTGGTTCTCTGGGCCAGTGAAGTCCAAATACGGTATTGGTTTCGGTGGAAGTTAACGCCACCATTCCAGGTGTGTTCCACCACCTTTCTCTATCCATCATGGTCTCTTTTTTATCATATCCCCTCTCAGCAGTCCTGCAATATATATTCATAATATTATTCACATTCATCGACCTTTTTCACAAGGTCCATTCACATCACACATTCACATTTTTGGATTTGCCACAGTTCTTGGCCAGTATAGTTATTTTTACAAACTGGGGGAAAAAGGGTGTTACAACTCCCTCCCACTTAAAGGAACATTGTCCTCGATGTTGTTATCTATCAACATGACATGCATGTACAGAATTAAACAAAATCGGATATGTCTGTCTCATGGCATCCTCCATTTCCCATGTAGCCTCATCTGGGCCAAAATGTCTCCACTGCACCTTGACCTGTGCAATGGTTTCATTCCAGAGTGGGGTTTCCTTTCTGTCCAGTATGCATTGGGGTTCTGGTAGAAATTCTCCCTCCGGTTCCACCTAAATCATAGACAAGTCAATTATATGATTAGCATCATGTACATATTTCTTCAATAATGAAACATGGAAAACATTATGTGCTTTTATTGTGGGAGGAAGTGCTAGCCTATAGGCTACAGGTCCCACTCTATATAGAACCTCAAAGGGTCCACAATACCGAGGTGCCAACTTGGCACAAGCTCCCATTTTAAAGGAACTCTTCCTGAGCCTAACTCTGAGATATACATGATCTCCCGCTTTGAACTCTCTTCGAGTTCTCTTTTGGTCGGCATAACTTTTCTGTCGGTTCTAAGTGACCTTCAGGTTTTGTTTTATCTAAGTCACTTGTTGTTCCATTTCTTTCAACATGTCGGGTCCAAAAGAAATCATGTTTACGGGATTACTCCATCTAACTAGAGTGTTACACGGTCTACCATAGAGGACTTCGAAGGGACTCATCTTTAAGGATGCTTGGTAGCCGTTGTTGTAGGCGAATTCTACCAGTGGTAGGTAGTCTTCCCACTTCTAGGGTTGATGCATTACATGCATTCTTAGCATGTCTTCAAGTATTTGATTCACTCTTTTTGTTTGTCCGTCAATTTGAGGGTGATAGGCAGTGCTAAATAGCAACTTGGTCTTTAAAACAACCATCAGTGACTTCCAAAAGTTGGAAGTAAACTTCGTATCTCTATCAGACACGATCTCTTTCGGCATACCATGCAGTCTGAATATCTCCTTCATGAATACCTAGGTGATATCGATTACTTTGCAAGATGATTTTATAAGGATGAAATGAGCAGACTTGCTCAATTTATCCACCACTACCATAATGGCGTCGTTCTGTTTGGTTGAGGTTGGTAATCCAGTGATGAAATCCATGGAGATGGTTTCCCATTTCCATTCTGGGATCGATAAAGGTTGCAATAATCATGTTGGGTGTTGATGTTCTGATTTAACCTACTGGCACTCTATGCATTTGGCTAAGTACTCGGCTATGTCTTTCTTCAATCCAGGTAGATAAAATTGTTTCCTGGTGGCAGTGATCATTTTCTGGTATCATGGATGACCAGTATAGGGTCTTTTATGTAGTTCATCCATAATGAACCTCTTCAAGTCGTCACAATTTGGAATATACAGTCTATTTCTGTAAGTCAGCAAACCTCCTTCGGTCATATGGTAGCCTTCATATTTTACCCCGGTGGGATCTTGCTTTAGGTATGAGGTCACGGTCTGGACAAATGGATCTATCTTTTGTGCATTTCTGACTCTTTCTTTGACATCTATCTCACAAGTTCTCATCACTGTCAGGTGAATTGTTTTCATACTTCTGCTAAGGGCATTGGCCACCCTATTTTCCTTTCCTTTAATGTGTATGATTTCGAAATCAAACTCGCTAAGGAGGGCCATCCACCTAGCTTGTCTAGCAATGAGCTTTGGTTGATCAAACAGGTATCACAATCCACAATGATCTGTCATAAGTACAAATTTTCTTCCCATGAGGTAATGCCTCCACATTTTCAAGGCATGCACTATGGCAACCAGCTTTAGATCATGGGTCACATAGTTGAATTCATGCTCATTCAATTTTCAGGATTCATAGCAGATCACACTTCCTTTCTGCATAAGGACTCCTCTGAGCCCTTCCTTACAAGCATATGTGCACACAAGGATGTCAGCTTCTGGATTGGTGATATTCAGCATGGGTGCATGGGTCAGTAGATGTTTCAGTGTTTGAAATCTTTCTTCACACTTCTGTGTCCACAGGAATTTTGTCCCCTTCTTCTAGAGGGCAGTGATTGGAAAACCAATCTTGGAGAATCCTTTTATAAATCTCCTATAATATCTTGCTAATCCCATAAAGGATTTGATGTCCAAAACATCCTTTGGGGTAGGCCATTCCATAATAGACCTAATTTTGTCAGGGTCTACCGCTACTCCTTCTTCGGAGAGAACATGGCCTAAGTAATGTATTTGCTTCTGGAAGAATTCACATTTGCTGAATTTGGCATAGAGCTAATGTTTTCTTAGCACTTGCAGCACAATTCTAAGATGCTCTTCATGCTCTTTTCTGTTCTTGGAGTAAATTAATATATCGTCAATAAAAACAAGCACAAATTTGTCTAGGGATTTGCTAAGTACATTGTTCATCAAGCACATAAAATTGGCAGGGGCATTGGTCAACCCAAATGGCACCACCACAAACTCATAGTGACCATACCTCATTCAGAAGGTAGTTTTATGGATGTCTTCACCCTTGATTCGGACTTGATGGTATCCCGACCTCAAATCGATCTTCAAGAAAATAGACACACCCCCCAATTGATCGAATAGGTCATCGATCCTGGGCAAGGGGTACTTGTTCTTTATGGTTACCTTATTGAGTTGCCTATAATCTATACTCAGTCTAAGGGTACCATCCTTCTTTTTCACGAACAGGACTGGTGCTCCCCATGGAGACACGCTGGGTCAAATATAGCCTTTATCCATCATTTCTTTTAATTGCAACTTGAGCTCGACTAACTCAGGTGTGCTCATCCGGTAGGGTGTCCTAGACACTGTCACTCCTCCTGGTGCAAGTTCTATTGAGAAGTCTATGTCCCTTCTCGGAGGTAAACCCAATACCTCTTCCAGAAACACATCTTTTTATTCCTTCAGGATAGGGTGATCGTCAAGGCTTGGTTTGTCACCTTCGATTGTTTTCAACACCTGTATTTCATATAGGGGACACCCCTTTCGGCAATACTTTCTCATTTGCAGAGCTGATATTTGTCTCACTGAGACAGGTTTTCAGATCCCTTGAAGGGTTATCTTTTTCCCTTCTTTACTTACATATTCTAAGGTTTTGTGGTAACAGTCCAATCTGGCTTTATGGGAGGCTAGCCAGTCCATACCAATCAGCAGATCATACGATCCCAGGGGTAATAATTTAAGGGTTGTTTGGTTGGGGAATCTACCCAACATCAATTGGCAGGCTGGTATGACCTCTACTATCCTTCTTTTGGTGCTAGTGGCTAACTATACCAACCATGGCTTGGTATGTTTTTGTGGCTGTAGTTTACACTTATCAAAAGATTTAGGGGCTATATAACTCAAATTTGAACCAGGGTTGATTAAAACATACACTAGATGGTTGGAAATCATACCTTCTATTTCCACTATTGAAGCTTGGTGGTCAGCTTGGTTATTATCCAAGGCTGCATAAATTTGTGGCACACTCCTGGCCACATCATTGACGGTAGTAGCTTCTTGGATGTTATAAATCCTCTGACTATTCTATTGTCGGTGTGGACAGTCTCTCAATAGATGTTATTCCCCGCAACCCCATCATTTCAAAGGTTCTCTCTTTGGGTTATCAGTCTTCAATGATATGGGTCCAGAAGTTTTGTTTCCGCTCAATGAGGGAAAATTATGCTGGTGCATACACTGGGCTGGGAAGCTCATTCTTGGGTTCTTCTTATAGTTCTTAAATCTTGGGGATTTAGTTCCCTTTTTCTAAAATCTTGAACTATTCTTCTATTTCCATCCTTCGCAACGTTCTGCTCAATGCCCAAACTATTCATGACAATAGGTTGCCTTTCAAATAGTGCCTTCTAGAGTCTTTGGCTCATCAAATTCAATTCTAGTCCGATAGTCCTTAGGTAGTCCACTAATGAAGCATTGCACCTTTGCCTTTTCTGCCTTGATATAGGGTACATACCTCAAAAAATCGAGGAATTTTTTGACATATTCTTCTATAGTAAGTTGTCCCAGTTTGATTTCATAAAACTCTTTATTCTTTTCGTCGAAATATTTTTCCGACATATACTTCTTCTGGAAGTACTTCTCAAATTGTTCCCAAGGCAAGTCCTCTTTGTGAACCCCTTTCACATTCTTAAGGTCTTCAAACCAAATGGAAGAGTTTCCATTCAAGTTGAAGGTGTTCACTCGGGCCTTCATATTTTCTGAAAAGTCATGGACTCTAAAATACTTCTTTAGTCCAAGCAGCCAGGCCTCTGCTTCCTCTCCCTTCTTTATTTCACCGTCAAAGGAGGGTGGTTTGGCCTTTCTGAATTCTTTGAATTTTTGAGCTTTGGAAGACTTTTGATTCTTCTATTTTCTTCGAGGTTAGGAACTAGTTTTGCTACTAGAAGATCCCTCTGAATCGCCAGCTTCCTTCTCAGAGGAATCATCCGACGCTTGTCCTTTACCTCTGGGGTGGACCTTTTTCAAGGTGCTCCTCTCAATGTGGCCACTGATATGACCATGTTTCTAAGTTTCAGGTTCATGTTGCATTTGTCTTTGTAGATCGGATAAACTCTGCAGTAAAACTGCATTAATTTATGTTTTCTTTTCTTGTTCTTTCATCATCTTTTCATTGTCAGCCTTGCAGCTTTGTAATTCGACCATGAGACTCCTCATAGTCTTGGCTAGATCTGGAGGGGTCCCTACTACCCTTCTTTTGTCAGACTCTTCGTCTCTATTGTGGGAGCCCTCTCCCACTTCATGGTGAGTCACCATACTATGTGTTGATAATTTTCCACGGTTGATCTTCCGCTTGTGTGCAAAGACAAACGTTGATTGTTAGTCAATAGTTAGATACATTTTTATAACCCGCGCAAAATTCATATTTCTTTCACATGCTTACACAGTTGGGTTTTCATTTCAGACTTTGACCTTTTTGAATTAAGAGGGTTAAGATAGAGGGTTACTCTTTTTAAGAGTGTTCCGAGTGGATCTTCTGCGCAACTCGTTCATGAGCCCAAGTGGGCCGAGTGTTGTAACCATGCTCTGATACCAATTTGTAACACACCCACTACAGAAATCAAATTTTTTGTCGATTTCTTGAGGATCAAAATCTCCAAAATACTCATGGGGGCCTAGCGTCAGCTAGTTCCTCATATGTTCACCTCCATGTGGTTGTGGGTCACAACTATGGGCCGAACCAGTACAGCCTCTCTTCGCTCTTCGCAACTCAGTGCTACCAGAATGTCAAATCTTTCGACTCTGCAAACCCCGAATCTCGAAAACAGTGAAACATCGAACCCCAACAGGGCTAGCGAGTGGCAAGTTTCCCGCTTAGGGTCTTGTCCACGCGACCCTACTCCATGTCCATGTGCTTAAGCTATCTAAGCACTTATCAGCTTTTCGCGATTCAGGGAATTGCGATGCATGACTTCTACCTTTTCCCATTCAAATCCCCGAAAATTTCGAGGTCTCCAAAGTTTCCCTCCAAAGGGAGATCGACAGCCGTAAGCCTCCCCTGATTCAACTGTATGGATCCTTCCAGGGTTTTGGTATTCAAGAGTTTAAAATGCAATGACTCCAAGACTCCTTGTCATTCAAATCTATGAATTCAATTATGGAAATTCATGTAAGAGATCGACGGTTCTTAAGAGTGTGGATCCAACGGTCCACGGGATTTCGGGACTTTTCTCGAAACTCTGACAGCTCACCACACATCTTTTCCAATGGACGATGACAACCTTCAGCCAAGATCAATGGTCATGATATTTTCGGGATGATCAATGGTCATGATCAATTCCCGCCTTTCCTTAACCTTATTCACACCTCACACCATTTCGGGGTTTCGGTGATCGGGATTTCGCGGGTCATGAAGACAAGGGTTCTTACCCTTTGGTTTCCCAGGTGCCGAAACACAAAGCTCTTACCAACAGCCATGTGTACTCTATAGATGGACGGTCCTCACCATTTCGTGATTTCGCGACTTGCGACCCTCAGTGACACATATCCTCTATCAATTCGAATCCCTGGTATCTGAAATACCGATGGACTCTCGATCTCCGCCACGTGTCCTCCATGGATGGACGGCTCAGATCTATTTCGATACTTTCATTATGAAGTTTCCCAACCTCTCGTCATCAGGACTTCTGGAATCCCGAAGTCTGAAATCTTGATACCAACTCCTCTTTTGGGACTTTTTCCTTTATTCACGAGGGCTTAACCCTCATTCATCTCGTGATAGATTCAACGGCTGTCGGGTTTTCTAACTAAGATCTAATGGTTCAGATCTGTCCCACGCTGTGCACTCTCCCACTGCTCCCTGGACGTGGAAAATCAATGGTCCAAATACTCCCACAGACCTTAGGGATCTACGGTCCTGATTTCTTCGTTACTCATGAAGATAAAGCAAAAGGGGTTAAGGTGTTTAACGCCATTGTTTCTTCCTTCAATCTAACGGTTGTGAATGACCGCAGATAATCCAACGGGATTTCATCCATCAATCGATTCTTATCCACGTGCTCATGTTTCGAGATTTTGTGGGTCGAGGTTTCGTGACTCGCAAGTGCAAGAAAACTCGCACCGAGATACTCCGGGTACCGAAACACCGAAAAGTTGAGGTCTACGAAGACCGTTCTCCCTCACACAAGGTTTTGAGACTTAACCTCTAACATCCTTCTTCGGGTCCTCAGGTAATTTACACCAGGTTTTGAAGACTAGATTGGAAGGTCTTCTTTAAGGTAAGGGAGTGGTCTCAAAAGGATGCCTTTGGGAGGAAATCTATCCAAGGCATCAGGTAGGACAAACACAGGAACAATCTCCTGAGAGAAGACTTGAAGTCTGACTTAGATCAGTAAGCATATAAATAGAAATTTGTAAAACATAAGCCATACGTTGTCTTTCCATTATAAGCATGCAACCACCATTTCTGGTCAAACCACCACACAGACAATCTTATGCTCAAACCATTCATAAATTGCAGAAAGTATGAACATATATATCAGCATATAAACTTTAAGATACAACATATAAAACACTTATCAGAAATAACATCAAGTTTTGATTGCAACTACTGAGAGGGGTGCGCGTTTCCACCCAACCGTAGGCTCAACGACTCCCAATGGATTTACCACTAGCCACCCCCGAGCTAAGACCACGATGTTGTGAGACTGTGTCTCTATTTGCCAATGATCGAGAACGAAGGTTACTCTCCTTCTTCTCTGCTATCACTCACTCTGTATTTTCTAGATTTCTCTTCCTCTTTCCCTCACGTCTGCCCTTGATCACCCATACTTCCTACCTTTTCTCTGTTCGACGAGGTTGCGTGTGGCATGATTTTCCTCGTAGTGGTCAGGTCTGAGGACTCTATGGATGGGCTGTTCACCCCAATCCCTCATTACTCATGAGGAGCCCTTTACCTACCAATCCTGATGAGTCATTTAATTCGGGGCCAGCAAGCCGCTCTTGGTTCTCTGGGCCAGTGAAGTCCAAATAAGGCATTGGTTTCGGTGGAAGTTAACGCCACTATTCCAGGTGCCTTCCACCACCTTTCTCCAGCCATCGTGGTCTCTTTTTCAGCATATCTCACTTCAAGATATAGCATATAAAACACTTATCAAAAATAACACCAGGTTTTGATTGCAACTGTTGAGAGGGGTGCTTGTTTCCACCCAACCTTAGGCTCAACGACTCCCAACGGATTTACCACTAGCCACCCCCAAGCTGAGACCACAATGTTGCCAAACTACGTCTCTGTTTTCCAGTGACCGAGAATGAAGGTTACTCTCATTCTTCTCTGCTATCACTCACTCTATATTTTCCAGAGTTCTCTTCCTCTTTCCCTCGCGTCTGCCCTTGATTTCCCACACTTCCTACCTTTTCTCTATTCGGCGAGCTTGTGTGTGGCACGATTTTCCTCGCAGTGGTCAGGTCTGAGGACTCTACGAATGGGCAATTCATCCCCATCCCTCATTACTCATGAGGATCCCTTTACCTACCAATCCTGACAAGTCATTTAATTCGGGGCCAACGAGCCGCTCTTGGTTCTCCGGGCCAGTGAAGTTCAAATACAGTATTGGTTTCGGTGAAAGTTAACGCCACCATTCCAGGTGCCTTCCACCACCTTTCTCTAGCCATCGTGGTCTCTTTTTCAGCATATCCCCTCTCAACAGTCCTGCAATATATATTCATAATATTATTCACATTCATCGACCTTTTTCACAAGGTCCATTCACATCACAAATTCACATTTTTGGGTTTGCCACAGTTCTTGGCCAGTATAGTTATTTTTACAAACTGGGGGAAATAGGGTGTTACATGAGACCTATGTCACCCCCATGACACGTTGGCAAGACACATGGAACTCACATCATGTCATGACCATCCCCTCGCTATACCAAAATACCATGACACATGGCATAACCATTTCTCGACACGTGGACCTTGATGTTGTAAGGTCCCTTCCATTATGACATATATATATAAAGGTTACACTACATTAACATACTTCAAAATACACATTCTATTATCATTTACATCGCATCACGACATCAATCCAATTCATCAATACTATAACTAATAGATTAATTTCATCACATAAACATAACAAATATGTCTACCCACCCAACCTACCTGCAAGGTTAGGACCTCCAAGACACATAATCAACGCTCAAGTCCAAGACTTATCCAATTGATTTTGACCATTAAAGGTCTCAGGATTGGTGACTGTCCATAGGAACATGGAGGTATTTATTCCCATATCCCCTTCTAACCTAGAATCAGGAATTAAAATTAACAGTAAGATGCAAGATCAAAGAACAATCCATTTCGTTCAATAACTTCGTTATACTAGCACAAAAATTCTACCACTCATCAATACGCGAAGTGATTTAAATCCATAGATAAAAGGACTGTAAAATATATACATGAGAGTACAATTTATTTATTTATTTTTAATTGATAACACAAATCCATACAAAACGCGATGGAAGAAGAAACAATGTAATCAAACGATGAAAGAAACCAACAGTCGCTCTGGTAAAAAGATTTGACGATGAGTAGAGTTGATATCACTAAGATTGCAAATTAATTCAACAATAACTATATCATTTCTGGTTTTAGAATTGCCAAGGAATCTTCGACGTCCATAATTATAAGATCAGATTTGTAATTACTATACAACGATCCAAGAAATTTAACTCAGGTATGGTGAAAAATTGATCAACGCCCAATTAGAAATCAATTAAAAATTGGCAGCGACCATAATCATTTCACAATCAACATTAGCTTGAGTCTACGACATCCTTCTAGATACAAATTGCAACAAGCTCCGACAAGCGATATTATGCAGCATTCTCAAGGAGATCGTCCTCAAAATTTTAATACATGAATAACGACCATACCAGTGGTAGTTTACAGAGTTCCAACAATGTGTACACCGATCAAACAATTTCTAAATTGTAGATTGGATACAAAAACAAAGAAAAAGTTTTATTGCAACGACCCCAAAGATCCAAATTTCGGATTGAAGTTTTAACTTGGCAGTGACCAAGTGGTATTCCGACATCGTTCCTATAAATTGTAAAATTCCAGACTGCAAATTGATAATATAGAGACTAAGCAATTTTAATTTCTAGAAAATAATAATAACTCTACAACAAATACAAATTATTTTATTCCAGAATTACAAATAACTCCACAACAATTTACAAAGTTATAATATACTCTTATTACAATTAAAATTTCAGAAAATAAAATACCAGAACCAATGAAGACTGAGAATTGAAGATGTCTTTCAAAGACTTGCACTCCTTATGTACTCCTACTTTCTAATTACTAAGACTTCACCGGTACCTACCAATCAACGCGAGGGGTACTCTTCTTCCCCCTTAACCCCCGAGTTGTAAAGGGGCCACACACAAGAAACCAACAAACAATAACTCCAAGACTTGCCTCACAAGGAAGAGCTTCCACTCTTTCTTCAATCTTGGTATCCCAACTCTCACAATTAAAACACAGTCCACAATAATTTTCGCAACATAACATTAACAAGAATAAGTGAGATCCATTTCCCTTCTACCACAATTGTTTTATAGAAAAATCCTCAATGACACATGTCCTCATGCACAATTAATTATCTTTTTAATTAGTTTAATTAGTATTATTCACCCACACACTTGTCACCCTCTCCTCAAGTTGCACAAGTAATTACCATTTTTA
>ML783082.1:309275-323460 GCA_009831015.1 Picea engelmannii | reverse complement strand
GAGATAGGGATAGAATGAGACTTTTGGCGAGGGGAGGAGTCGGTGGAAGTCGATTCAGAGGACGTGGTCGGGGGTCTTCGAGGCTTCCAGGGGGAGCCTCGCCTCGGGCGGCCCCTGGGTCGAGTCATGGCTAAGCTTGTGCATCCGGCTACAAAGACTGAAAGCTCTCGGTGAATGGTGAAACCCGGGACCGTAATACTCCAGCGAAAATTAATAGAGGGGGAGCTGCGCTGCAGTGGGAGGGACTCGGCAACCTTCGGACACAAGTAGAGCCAATACATAATGAATGGAGCCATTCGAAATTGCATCGAGGAGGGGAGGACTGGAGCGTTAATGCTCCCTCGCGCCGCATTAAGACGCATTTAAATGTTTAGTGGGGTGGTGGGCTGTGACACAAGCCCATCACGTGGCTCTATGCCACGCTGCCCATTGCCATCGCCCAGATTTTGCCACATTTCGCGCTCTGACACCCCATCCGGGGGAGCATCCACCAGTCCAGCTTTGTGAGTGCATTGCAGGAGGATAGGGTGGTGCTGGTGCTGGACTGCATTACAGTGGAGGTCTAGCCCTCTCCAGTTGACTCCCAAATTGGCTAGTTCATCAGCAACTTGATTAGCTTTCCGTCTAATGTGTGTTGGAATGATGACTTGATTATGATGCATAAGATCTGCCACGATTTGTAAGCCATGTGACAGTCTCCAGCTGGGCGAGATGTTGTCCGGCCTTGTCCCATGTGAGATTCTGCGTAGCAGACTGATGATGAGTTGAGAGTCCCCTTCTACTATTAGCTGAGTGTAGTGGTTTTTGATGGCTAGTTGCAGGCCCTTGATGAGTCCCCAAAGTTCTGCTACATTGTTCGTAGTATGCCCCAGGGGCCCAGCTGCTATGTCAAGGATGTGCCCGTAATGGTTACGTATGACAACCCCATAGCCTGCTGCGCCAGGATTTCCTTTGGAGGCTCCATCGAAGTTCAGCTTGACAAAAGCCGCTGGAGGAGGAGACCAGTGGGAGGGGCTGCACGAGGGGGAGAAGGATGAAGAGGGGAGGGGTGGTGTCTGAAGAGTGGGAAGAGGTGTCCAATGTTTGAGTATTGAGAGCTCGGAAGGGGAGCAAGCCCGATCTTCATCGGACCAACACCTGAGGTTGAGGGTTTCCAGGATGTTGCGATGACATTGTTTCCAGCAATGTTGCCAAGGGAGAGAGGCGTTTTTGAAGATTCTTCGATTCCGTTCTTTCCAATCTTGCCACAGGATAAAGCCAAGTAGGAGTTGCCAGATTCGATTGAGGAGGGGAGAGTGAAAAGCTTGATCCCTCCAGTGCGTGATGGTTGCTAAAATGCTGTCTCTGTGGCGATCTGAGGAGCGCATGATAAGCGCTGCTTGGTCCCAAATTTGAGCTGTGTAAGGGCAGGTGTTGAGGAGGTGATTCATGGTTTCTTCTGCTTCTCCACATAGTATGCAAAATGAAGGTCCCACAAAACCTCTCTTCAAGAGATTGTCCCAGGTTAGGATACTTGAGTGCGAGACGAGCCATAAGAAGAGTGTGACTTTCGGCCAATGCTTAAGGTTCCAAATTTTTACCCATACTTCCGAGTTTGGAGGAGGGTTTGATTGGGCTTTGAGTTGGTAGGCTTCCTGTGCACTGAAGAAGCCCCGTGGCTTGTGGCCCCATCTAAGAATATCTTCTCCATCGATTATTGGGATTCTATGTTTGGTCAATTCCTCTTGCAGAGGTGCCAAGTTTACATGCGTCCCCAGGTTGAGGTGCTCCTCATTTAAATACCAACTGTGCCAGGTGTCCTCCATGGGGTTGTCCTGCCAGTAATCTGCTACTCTTGTCAGGCCTGTCTGTGTAGCTCGAGGATAGATATCCCATGCCCAGATCTTCGTGCTTAGGGATGGCCACTGTTGCCAGGAATCTTGCCAGAAAAGAGTCGTTTTCCCATTCCCTATCTCCCAAAAAGCATGCTGAGTGATCAGTTGTCTATTCTGCTTGGCCGTTGTCCATATGAGAGAGCCTGGGCTGTCGCCATTCCATCTGATTAGATTTTTCTCAACTGTGTTGGGGGTGTATTTCTTCCTCCATAGCTTTGCCCAAAGATCACTGGGTTTTTTTATCCAGCGCCACCAGATTTTGGCACTGAGTACTTTGTTCATAATGGATGGGTCTCTTAATCCCAGACCACCGTAATGTTTGGGCTGACAGAGCTTATCCCATCTTACTAACGCCATTTTTTTCTCTTTGTTGAGGCCCTGCCAGATGAAGTTCCGTTGCAGGCTTTTGATAGTGTTAAGGACAAATTTGGGTGCTGCTAGCATGGAGAAAGCGTATATCGGAAGCGCTTGTAAGACAGATTTGAGTAGGATGAGTCGACTTGGGAGGTTTAGAGCTCTAAAGGTCCAGGATGAGAGTCTTTTGGAGAAAGAGGATAGAAGGTGTTCCCATGGGGAATTCCGGAGGGCATTGTCAATCAGGGGTAAGCCGAGGTATTTGGACGGAAGGGAGCTTCTTCTGAAACCGAGAATCTCAGAGATATGTTGCTGAATCTGAGGGGGTGTGCTGAAAAAGAAAATTTGGGATTTGTCCTTGTTGCAGTCCAATCCTGAAGCATCAGAGAAGGTTTGGAGGATCTCCAGAAGAGAGTTGGCTTCTCATACAGTGGGGCTTCCCATTAAAAGCGTATCATCCACAAACTGGCTGTGCGAAATAGGGGGAGAGATTACATGCAGGGGCAAGCCTGTCAGACGGTTTTGTTCTAGGGCTGCATGGATGGAGCGGCTGAGTCCTTCAGCCATAATAACAAAGAGGAAGGGGGAGAGGGGGTCTCCCTGCCGGATTCCTCTTGAGGGGGAGAAGGGTCGTGAGGGCACGCCGTTGACCAGAAGGGAGAAGAAAGCCGAGGATGTTAAATTCAAAATCCAGTCTACCCAGGTTTGATCGAATCCAAAAGCTAAAAGCATTGCACGCAAGTATTCCCAGCTTAACTTGTCAAAGGCTTTAGAGAGGTCAAGTTTGAGAAGCATACCTGGCGTTTTGGTTCTTTGTAAGGAGTGGATGACTTCATGGGCCAGAATGATGCTATCCAAGATTTGTCTGCCTTCGACATATCCCGATTGTTCTGGGGATATAATTGCTGGTAAGATCGGCTTAAGTCTCCTAGCTATGACCTTCGTGAGGAGTTTGTAGATTACATTGCATAGTGGAATAGGCATGTATTGCTTGGCATGGTGTGTTTGCCCTTCTTTGGGAATTAAGGCGAGAAAGGTGGCGTTGAATGCTTGGAGGACCTTTCCTGTGACTCTTGCATCTTCCAAAATTTCCCAGACCTCAGTTTTGATCATCGGCCAGCAATAGTGGAAAAAATCGCTTGTGAAGCCATCGGGGCCTGGAGCTTTGCTTTTTGGGGTTTCCTGCAGTGCTTGATCCACCTCCTCGATGGTGAAGGGCCGGAGAAGGGCAACGTTTTGTTCCTGAGTTACAAGCGAGGGTACATGCCTTGTAATTTAATTGATTGTTGCTCGTCTGTTTGGGATGGGCTCGGTTAAGAGGTTTTGAAAGTAGTCAATCAAGTTTGTTTCCAAATCCACATGAGAGTGGAGGGTTTCCCCTTCCTCCGATATAAGATGCGTAATTTTATTGGAATGCCTTCTCTGGATGACTATTCGGTGGAAGAACTTCGTATTTCGCTCCCCTTCCTTGAGCCATTGAACACGCGATTTTTGTTTCCACAATATTTCCTCCTGTCTGCTCCTGTCATCGATCTGTTGAGCCACTTTGAGTTCCTGTGCTCTTAGCTCGTCTGTGATCCCCTGCGCCCTAATTTGTTGTTGAATCTCATCCATTTGCCTGGAGAGATGCCGTTGGGAATCGAAAATGTTTCCAAAAGTTTGCTTATTCCAAAGCTTGAGAGTTTGCTTGAGGTTTTTTAGCTTCTGTTGGAAGCGATACATTTTGGAGCCCTTGGGTATCTCGGCTTGCCTCCATCAATCCTAGATGTTTGCTTGGAAATCTGGGTGATCTAGCCAGAATTGTTTGAATCTGAAGGGCTTCCTTCCAGGGGTGGCTGGGACATCCAGCCAAAGTTGTATGGGCCAGTGGTCTGACCCTGGGAGATTCAGGATAGTAGCTTCCATTGCTTTGCCATCCAGCATTAGAGGTTCCGATAGGAGGAATCGGTCCAATTTGTAGGCTATTTGGTGCGCTCCAGTGCTTCTGTTTGTCCAGGTATAGGTGCCGTTACTGGTGTCCAGGTCTATGAGACGGAGGTCCTCTATTAGATTGTTGAATTCGCATGAGTCTTGGTCTAGTCGCCTTGACCCTCCCCTTTTTTCCTCCAGATTTTGGATGAGGTTGAAGTCTCCGCCAAGAATCCAGTTGTTCTGATTTGTTAAGCTCGATAAGTATCTCAGACTTCTGAGGAATACTTGTTTGTCCCGTGGATTGGCCGATCCGTAAACGCTGGTAAGATGACCAGGCTTATTGGATCCGATGAGCCTGTACTCTGCTATGATGGACCATCTTGTTGCAAAGAAATTTTCCATCAGTATAATGTTGGTATTCCAGAGGATGGCTATTCCTCCAGCTGTTCCTGTGGCATCGATCAAAACCTCTTTCCCTTGTTTCCAGCAATAGGGAAGTAGTCGTTCGATGTCTTCTGAGGTGCATTTTGTTTCTTGTAACAGTACAACGTCTGGGGTTTCTGCTATGATCATTTCTCGTAGCAGCTTCTGCTTGCTACGACCATTGAGGCCTCTAATGTTCCATGAGATGATCTTCATGAGGACGGGGGGGTGGGGAGAGGCGGGAAGGTGTCCGAGATCAGGTGGATCTGCCCCGAATTTACCATAAAGTTTCCTATTTCCTGTATGAGCTTATTTGTGGATTTTCTGCCTCGCTTTTTTTCCTCTTTTTGGCCTTTACTTGAGTTTTTTGTTTGGTTGCCTTGGATTCCTAGGGATTTACTGGCTCGGGCCGTTGATCCTGCAGAGGAGTTAAGATATACCTTGTGCACCTTTCTTAGTTGATCCCTGGGTATGGTGTATAGTTTCTGATGGCGGTAGGCATGTTCCAGGTGTTCCATATCCACTCCAGCAAGATCCGGTTCCTCCAGCTCCATTTCCTCGTCTCCATCTTCGATCTCCTGCGGACCTGTCGATTCCCGAGCCAAACCTTGGGGGTTCTGTTCCGCTTCCCCAATCTTTGGGGGCTGTACCTGGCCATGGCCCTCGGCCTGGGGCTCATTAGGCGGGGGTAATGTATTCAGATTCACCTGAGGTGTTGGGTTTTCTGGTTGATCCTGCAGGATTGCATATTTGTTACTAGTGGAAGGATCTTTGCTTACCTGGGCGATTGGCTTGCATCCTCCTTGTCGCCTTCTTCCCGCTGGTTGCATGAAGCCTTCTTTATCCTTGCCGCCTTCTGGATTTCTGTCTGTGTTGACCATGTTGAGAGGGCATTCTCTGAAGAGGTGACCATGTTCGTGGCATTTTCTACATCTGAAGGGAATGTG
The DNA here is from genome assembly GCA_009831015.1 of Picea engelmannii. NCBI lineage: Eukaryota > Viridiplantae > Streptophyta > Pinopsida > Pinales > Pinaceae > Picea > Picea engelmannii. The sequence continues at coordinate 317,951 of ML783082.1, read as the reverse complement.
CTCATAATCGATGGTTTGGGCCCAGTCCTCATCGTGATATTCTAGTGTAATAGATCCCGGAAGCGGCTTGGCTATGTTCAGATATACACAGATTCTAGCATAGGATGTGTATCGTCGTTGCTTTGTGGCTTCAGAGGATCTGACGTAGATGCCAATGGTATTGCCGATTCCTGCAAGGACTTCTTCCAACCAAAACTCCTGGGGGAGTGAGTACAGTCCGATCCATATCGGTGCATGACCGAAGTCTTCCTTTTCAGGGCTGAACTTTTCTGTCCAGAATCTAAGGAATAGTCCGGCCGAGTTGTAGAAGTATGGCCCTCCATCAAAAACTCAGTTGCGGTCCTCAAGATTGTGAAAGATGATTGTGAAGAATCCCTTGGAGCCCAGCTGAAGATCATAATGTCCTTTTGGCCTCCACCAGTACTGAATCCATTTGATCAAATCCCGCTCAGAGGGCCAAAGCCCTAAAAACTTCCCTATCAAGGCGTTGTCTCTCATGTATTGCTTTTGTTCCTCGATTCGTGGTGAGCTGACCACGTATTTTGGGGCTTGTGGTGCCTGCGGGATGCATTTTCCRGGCATCCATGGGACTGAAGCGTGTGCAGGGCTTTTTCCTTTGGYTGGGTCGATATCCATATCTTTGTCTTTGAGGGTTCCCTCTTCCAGTAACTGTGCACGCATGTCTGKGGGAGTTTCAAAAGTCRGGCGCTTTATTCCTGCTTCATGGATTTSATTGGCCGTAACCCGGCTGTAGGAAAYGYCGGYCGRCGYCCCTTCCCTGCGGTCCAGGGGCCCCTGCGGGGCTGCCATCTTTCGACTCAGTATGCGRCGRCGGCTAGGTTTGCACGAACCCTAGTTTGCAGAGAGATTCGTAATTTCTTTTCTTCTAGCTTTTTAATCATAACTCTCAAATTGTGATTTTCTTCAACCTCTCCTTTTTAGGTTGATTACTTTTGTTTTTCTATTTCTTGAATCCACTCTTAAACCTTAACAATATGTCATCTAATTGTGTTTAAATCTAGTTATTCGATATAGCCTTGAAGACTTTCTAGAAAGATATTAGAGGTCCCGTGAAAGGTTGAGTTTTTGAAATAGGAAATGAGGTAGAGAAAATAAGTAGCAATTCATTCATCAAATTTACAAAAACCCGCCCAAGTGCTCATGAGGTTAAATAAACCCTTTTATAACCGGACAACAAAATTTACCCAGCACTAAATAAGCTTTCACAGGTGACATATGTACCCAGCAGCACTACATAGGCTGATTGTGTTCGACTAATCCATTAATTGAAAATTAATGGAAGGAAAATAAACAGTTAAATCACATTTGTTTATGAATTTTGATCCAAATATAAGTAATTTTTTGAGCAATATGAAAAGGCCGTACTTGGAAAATTTCCGAGGACCTCGAATTCGCCGGATTTCACTCATCTATCGATGTCTCGCCATTATTCCGTTGCCGACGTTCTCATGTGTAAACGCCACACTATACTTCTTCTTCGGCCAGCTGTACAGATCAATTGGGACCGTTAAAACAGTTGACCTCCATCTTTTGCATTTGCATTTGAAAATTCTTGCTTCAGTCCCGACTCCTTTGGGAAGAAAAGAACAATTCATTGTACCTACATATGCCCTATATATATAATTTATAAAAATAATTCTTAAATTCAAGAGAGGACACGAATAAGCACGTGCCTCTCGGTAATGTACTTATAAGTAGCGAACGTATAAAAGTATAAGCTTAAACGTCGCACATCGGCCTTTCAAGACTGTTGGTTATATTGGTCAAGCCTTAAAAATAAGAAGTGCCTCCGCCATCATCGCAAAATTCACCCGATTCTGGCATCCCATGTGCAGATGGTCCCATCGCGGGAAATGAACGCGGCCACCGTTTGTTTGAACGTGCGGTGCATGTGCAGCCAACTACTCTACAACAGTTCGTGTCTAAACGATCTCCGCACGTTGCATTGGGTACCGCCGTTCGCGGAAGAAAATTTGAAAGCTCATGCCCCTCCCCATTCTATATATTTGGGGATCTCTCAGAGTCCACCAATCAGATTTCGATTCAGATATCAGTTCGATTTCTATTCGACTTAATTCTAACGTCAGATATCAATTCAATTCAGGTGAAATCAACTTATCCTTAAGCGAACATTTATTTCGTTGTGAAATGGCGCCGGTACAACTGACCACAATGTTCGGTTTCTTGTGGATAGCTGGTGCAGCTTATGCACTAGATAGTAGCTGGCAATCCGCACATGCTACGTTTTATGGTGGCACCGATGCGTCGGGCACAATGGGTAAGTTCACAGTTAGACAAAACTCCAGTCCTATGGATATAGTCTCAAAAATATTTGCTTTACAGTTTCAGATTTAGATTAATAATTTTAATACCGTATGTTAGCTAAGCAAATCGATGGTGAAATTCATTTGACAGGCGGTGGGTGCGGATACGGTAATTTGTATAGCCAAGGTTATGGAACGAACACTGCAGCTCTGAGCACGGCGCTTTTCAACAATGGAGTTACTTGCGGAGCCTGCTACGAAATGAAATGCAACGACCAGTCCGACCCTCAGTGGTGTCTACCGGGGACTATAACAGTTACTGCCACTAACCTGTGCCCCCCTAACTCTGCTCTTCCCAACGACAATGGAGGATGGTGCAATCCACCTCTCCAGCACTTCGACATGGCTCAACCTGCTTTTCAACAGATTGCCATATACAGAAGTGGCATTGTTCCCATAATTTTTAGAAGGTAATTGACTATTACTGTAATTAGATTTTCAACTCTACATTCCTCTTCTTAAGTCCTGGAAAACTATCCCGAACTTCACGATAATTGGCATGAAATACTAAGCGGCAAGGTTAATATATATGTGTGCAGAGTACCATGTGTGAGGAAAGGAGGAGTTCGATTCACGATCAATGGGCACTCCTACTTCAATTTGGTGCTCATTAGCAACGTAGGAGGTGCAGGTGATGTCGAAGCAGTTTCGATCAAAGGTTCCAACAGTGGTTGGCAAGCAATGTCCCGCAACTGGGGACAGAATTGGCAGAGCAACTCCTATTTGAATGGGCAGGCTCTCTCCTTCCAGGTCAGCACCAGCGATGGGAGAACCATCATTTCCTATAACGTCGCTCCTGCAAATTGGCAATTCGGGCAGACATTTGAAGGACTCCAATTTTAAGCCATTTTTATCTCCAACAAGACTAACTTGTCCAGGAATAACGGAGAAGCAACAAAGCCGAGGTGATGCGAGGATATCACCCGCTTTTAAGTGGTTATTATTCCGAGAGTACATTAGGCAGTATTCCTAGTGTTGAACAAGGGATACAAAGATTGCCACTCGCTTGTGATGGCTGCTCGCGTAGTTGCAATTCCCGGGGTTGCAATTCTTCTTTTTCCTGCGGGTGCTGCGAACATCATTAAATATTTTATTGTAAGACATATTCTTGCTTCGTCATGCGTCAATAAATAGCGAATACGCGTTTGACTGTTAACTTAACCGATGTTCAGAAGTTTCTTTGCTCTGAAGACATGATAGGCTAAACAACAGAGCAATATAGCACCAATCAGCGCAACAAATGACTTTTTTGTAACGACAACCTAGCATTGCAGTGTTTGCTGTATTTTACAATTTTCCCAATGACGACCTAAGAATGCAATGCTTGTTTTCCCAATGACGACCTAAGAATGCAATGCTTGTTGTATTTACATTTTTACCAGCGGAATGCAATGCTCTCCTGTTTCTTGAAAGAAAATCAATGACTCCAATTTCATGCTTCCAGCAACAAAATCATTAAACAAACAACCAAGATCTTCATACATTGCGACTTTAACCAACCAAACGATTCTAAATTAAAACTTCGAAAATTACCTATGGTGATGGTAAATTGGTAAAGCATAGCTGGTATGGGAAGAGGTACTTGGACAAACTAAACCGCTCTATTTCTGATTAATTTGACTGCAATTCGGGTGATAAAAAAATTTCTTTAATCTGATCAATTTAGTGTTCAAGTGAGATTTTGATATTCTGGATGGATTCAGAAACTGACCGTTTTGAATGGATGAAATTACAATTTTGAAATTATGACTTTTTCATCTAAATTTAAACCGAAATTCCACCTAAGATTGTAATTAGCGGCATTGATATTGAAGCATTGATATTGAAGGAGAACCTACGTCTAAATAGATCTTGATTTACATGTACTTTAATGCATGCCTTTACATTTTTTTTATATATTATTTGTTTTATTACGACAAGAAAATTTTGATGATAAAAAAGATTTTGATGGTGAAGACTTCCAAAGTTAATATTATTTTTTAATATTCTATTATAATTTTGGGTATTCTAATTTAACTTTGATATCTCTTTTATAAACTATTGGACTAACTCATCGTTTTGTTTACTCTTAATTCTTAATTTGTTTTAATTTTTTTTAATTAAATATATATATTTGGAAATTCTTCAAATATTTTTTTATTTTTTAAATTTGAAATAATATGAAAAATAAATCTGTCCTCTTAATAATATTTAAGAAGACAATCAATTAGAAAGGAAATTTGATAGATAAATTGCTAGGGGACTTTTTCATAAATACATTAAAAATATTTAACAAACCATTAATGATTTTAGTTAAATGGACATCTAAATTGGGGAAATAGTCAAATTTGACTAGTTGTTCGTATTTGAAATTCAAACCCTACAACCAACCCAAAAACTTAACCCATAATTTTATTCTTACAATTCACAATATACTGATACATTTAAATAAATGTATTAAAATCAGAAGGACTCATTTGAAACCTTTTTTTCCATAATGTGTTCATAATGTGTTTTATAGTATTTTTCTTATTTTTATTTTTATTATTTTATTATATAAGTTTTTTTTTTTAACATATATGTAGTATCTTTTTCATATTTTTTATTTGTTTCTATTATTTCATTATATAAATTTTATTTTAAAATCATGTAGCATTCTCTTTCATGTATTTTTAGTTATGTATGTACTTATCCTTAAAATTAATAATAATTTAATTTCACCATTAAATTAAATTTGATTTTCAAAGAAAATTCCATTCCCTTTTGTATATTTTTAGCTATGTAACGAGAATCTATTTATGTTTAAAATTCATAATAATTTAATTTCACCTTCAAAGTAAGTTTGATTTTCAAAGAAAAGCCCATTCCTTTTCATATATTTTTAGCCATGCAATGAGAATCTACTTATCCCTAAAATTAATAATAATTCAATTTCAGCATCAAAGTAAATTTGATTTTCAAAAGAAAATCCATGAATTATGAATATAAGTTTGATTTTCAAAGGAAAGTCCAATGAATTATGAATAGCATGAGTGTAATTAGACTCGCTAATATAACCTATAACACAATAATGAAACCTATAGAATAACTAAAATAATGGTAACACATTTCTATTTCCTACATAACCATATTTGCATGTTAGAATTAAATAAGATAAATGAAAAAATAAAATAAAAATAAAAATTATATAAGACAATTTACTACAATATATGAGAAAAAGTTAAAAATCCCCAAAAAATTGCATTCATATGCCTTTTGTCAGGCATCTGGCTATGAGGGTGCGAGAAACCTCTGCTCGACTAGCATGAATGCCTTGGCAGGAAGGAAAGGATTAGATATTGGGGTTTCCTAGATAACCCAGATGGATGGACACTCCTGTAGTTCGATGCAACATGTTGCAGAAGAGACAAAGTTGGGCACACCATGAAGGGCGTGAACTTGGCTAGATGACTTGAGGAGGCATGGACCAAGATATATTCATACGAATTCTTCGCACTTGTAGGTTCTCAAAGGAGACAAAATGCCTTAAGTCACATGTCATTATGGATTGCCACTGTTGGATGCACTCATCGAGCATACATCTTTGGCATGACTTCACTAGGTGTAACATGGGAATGAAGTGATCTTGGTTGGTTAGCAAAGCTTGAGGAGGTGGATGGGACTGACATGCACATGGGTGAGTTGAGGGTGTGGACGATCCAACGATGGGAAAGGAGGCAAGATCGTCATCACTTGAGAAAATTAAATGATAAAATGATGAGTTTTCTTGAGTTGTTTCCAAGGGATGCGACTCTTCATAGGAAGGGGTAGGTTCCTATATATTGGAGATGGGTTAGACAGGCTAAAGTTGAAGGAACAAGAGATTGCCAATGAAGAGATCAAGCAAGAGATCCAAGAAAGCACGCAACACACAAGCGACAGTGACAAGGAAGAAGAAGTCAACTGAGTTGATGAGGAGACTGGGTGAGTGAGGCCTGCAATTGCGATAGGGGGTTGATTATGCAAAGATGGAAGGAAGGTCAGGATGTCAACTTGGCCAATGTTTCTTGGTAACATTGTAATGAGTTGCATCTCCCCTCGTGTACATGTATTGTAACTTGTAACATCTTGTATCATTGTTATTATGGTTTTTAGGCACATCTTGGTGCTGCCCAAACATAATAGTTATGTCATTGTCATGTGTTAAATGTTCTCTTGCATATTTGTATACTTGTGTTAAGTTGTATGAGTTGTTAAACTTGATTAAGTGAGTTGTGGTATTTTGGCCAAGGTTGGGCATGTGCCTAGTAGATTTAAACTAAAAAGGTTAAGTATGTTTTGGTTGACTCATTGTAGCTCAAGGATGGTTATGTGTGTGCCTTGAGTGAATAGATGTAGTCAATTTGAAGTAATCTTAGGTTGGTATAGCTACCAAGTCCGAAAATTTTTGATGTTGCATGACCACATGAGCTGGATGACTTGGGTGCCCCAAGTCAAGCAAAAAAAAATGGGGCGATTGAGGCATTGTGACATGTGGGATTAGAGGTTGTTGAGGATAGATTTGGTGCTCTTCATCACTGCCACCTCTGTCACAGGCGGTATCAGATAAATATTTGGGTTGTAGACTCGACTGTGTGGCGAGTTGGGAATTCTGCCACAGAATTACTTAGGACAAGGCAACAAGATGTGCAAAGAGCCAAGAGACACCTTGGCGAGATTGGATGTTTGTAGACTTGGCATGATATGGTTTAGGTCATTTTGTTGACATAGGTTCCAAAATACATTTTGCAGATTTGGTTGAAAGTTGGTTGTGAATTTTGGGTGAAGTGTTTTGGGACTGTTGACAGAATTGGGTGTTTCACTAGACAAGCAAAGAATATGGTCAGAGATCCATGAAGTATTTAGGTGCTCGGGTGGGTGGCCATGGAAGACTCACATGAAGAATGTAGTGACGAAGAGAAAGACCCCAAAAGACCAAGAATGAAGGATCAACTCAATAACTTAGAGAAAATCATTGAGCAGATGACGACTTCACTATGTAAACATGGTGAGAAGGTTGAAACAATGGAGGTAGAGTTGAGACAATCTCTAAATGGATTTAATGTTGTTGTGAGGGAGCACCAATGTGAATCAAGATCAAGAAACCAGAACCATATGATGACACACACAACGCTAAGTGGCTTGGGAAAAAATTTGGGACATTAAGCAATACTTGGATCAGATGGATGGAAGTTTGGTTGAAGCCAAGGTGAACATTGGTATGATGTTCTTGACAAGGACTATGAAGCTTTTCTCGAGGAACCATGTGGTATAATTAGTAGTTGGGAACACTACGGAGAAGATTGAAAATTGGGTTGAGATGAAAGTGGCATTGAAGGCATAATTTGGTCTAAGGAACCAAGCATGGATCACATGAAATCAATTGTTGGCACTTAGGCACAAAGGGTGGATATAGGCCTATATCAAGTATTTTTCAGGCCTTATGTTGGATATCAGAGACATGTCAGACAATGGTAGGCTTTTCCACTTCATGAATGATTTTCCACCAAAACATGTAGATTCATGCAGCAATGATTACCATAGTGGAAAACATGTTGAACTTCAAGGGTGAATCCAAGAATGGTCCAAGAAACAATGAGGATGCCAAAGGTGAGAAGCATCAAGGAAAGGATAAGAAGAAATATGAGGGGAAAATGAATATGTCCAAGAAAGTTAGTGAAGAAAAAGCCAATCAAACATATGCACCAAAAGAGAAGAGCAAACCTCTCTCATGTTGGATTTGTGTCGAGGATCATTATGCGAAGAATTTTCCATTAAAGGATAAGTTGGCCTTTGTGGATGATCCAGATTTATGTAGGAACACAATGAAGTACAGAAATACACATAAACGCAGAGATGCAGCGGAAATAAGACTTCATTTCATTAATAACAAATGACTAAAATATGCTTGCAGACAGAATGTAAATAAACTAGCTAAGGCGCTGGTAGCTTATATCTGAGAAGAGATGTGGCTACTACTCGCATCCGTGAGAAGATGATTACAATGAGGCTCTAGAGGCCTTTTTACAATAGACGAGAATGCCAAAAGTAATATACATCCAAAAACCTAACCCTAGGAGATGAAGCGCCAAAAGTCATGTGGGCCCCGTTTGGGTAAGTTAGTACATCAACTTCCCGGGGTTGTAACTTTTTCATACGATCTCCGTTTTAGGCGTGTGATAGCTCGTTGGAAAGGTATCATCGAGGAGATTCATTTTGGGGGCTCAATCATCCCTTCAAGTATCATTGAGAACCTCGATCTCAAAAAACCTTCATTTAGGCCCTCAAAATGGCCCCGGAAGTTAAAACCTGCTAAAAATAGTAAATTACCAAA
>ML783082.1:274557-293259 GCA_009831015.1 Picea engelmannii | reverse complement strand
GATCTACAAATCAGATTTGGATGATGAAATTGATGAGGGCTTTTGGTTGTGATACATGTTGAGTACATGGTTGAGACAAGTAGTTGATGAGTTGGCGCACATACATGAGGTGTATAGTTGATGATGTTGGTACATATTGATGAGTGGTTGACACATGATTGGTACATACTTGGTACATGGTTGGATGCACTTGTTTTTGGTATAGGTTGATTACAAGTTGGTGCATGGTTGATGCACTTGTTTTTGGTACAGGTTGATTACAGGTTCGTGCATGGTTGATGCACTTGTTTATTTTATAGGTTGATTACAGGTTGGTGCATGATTGATGCACTTGTTTAAGGTACAGGTTGAGGTACAAGCTGATGCATGGTTGATGCACTTGTTTATGGTATAGGTTGATTACTGGTTGGTGCATGGTTGATGCACTTGTTTATGGTACAGGTTGATTACAGGTTGAGGTACAGGTTGATGCATGGTTGATGTATGGTTTAGATTTATTGGTACAGGTTTACAGTGGTATATCTCACAGTGATAGTGTGACAGTGGTTCCATCATTCTACTTCTACTTCAAGGTGGTAGGACAGGGCAAGGACAGGTGGTTGTAACCACCTTTCAGTTGTAGCTGGAGAACATTGGGGGTTGTAGCCTCCTTCTAGTTGTAGCCAGAGAATTTGGGAGTTGGAGCTTCCCTCAGGTTGTAGACCTAGAAACTAAGGGGTTGGAGCCTCCTTCCAGTTGCATCTAGAAAACAAAGGAAGTTGGTGCTTCCAATGAGTGTAATTCTTCAAAACAATTATGAAAAAAAATTATGTGGTTTTCTCCCGATTTCAGTTTCCACGTAAAACACTGGCGTACTGTGTATGTGTATGATTGTTCATTTTTTCATTGCTTATTTACTCTGCAGTTATTAGATGATAATGCTTCATTGATATAACACTTGGATTATATGGTTAAAAGGGATTAAATTGCTCTATTACTGATTCAGCCCCCCTCTCAGTAATCCAACATGAGGAACCTTCACTTTATCGACATGGACACCTTGGTAGGAAGGAAAGGTGTGGATATTTGGGTTTCCAAAATAGCCTAGACAGATGGGCACTCCTGCAGTTGTATAAGATGTGTTGCGGAAGAGCCAAATTTTGGCACACCATGAAGGGAACAAACTTGGCTAGATGACTTGAGAAGGCATGGACCACTTATATTCAAACGAGTTCTTTGCACTTGGAGGTTACAGTGAATGACAAGGTGCCTTAATGTGCACGTCATCATGGATCGTGATCATTGGATGAACTCATCTTGCATACGTCTTTGGGATGCATTCCTTTGGTGTAATGTGTAGGGGAAGATATATCAGTTGGTTCGCAAAGATTGAGGAAGTGGATGGGCCCTACTTTCCCATGGACAAGTTAGGGGCACAGATAACCCAACGATGGGAAAGGTGGTGGAATCGTTTTGACTTGACCAAACCAAACGACATAATGATGAGTTGGCTCAAGTCATTTTTGATGGACACAACACTTTGAACAAAGGGGTTAGGTGTCTTTATATTGGAGACATGATAGACAAGTTAATATAGAAGGCACAAGAGATAATCAAGCACAACAAAGAGATCAAGAAAGAGATCGAAGAGAGAACATGGAACACACACAAAAGTGACAAGGAAGAAGAAGTTAATTGAGTTGACAAGGAGGTTGAGTGAGCCATACTTTTGGTTGCGACAGGGGGTTGACTGTGCAAAGATGGAAGGTAGTTTAGGAAGTTAACTTGGTTGAAGTTTCTTGGTAACACTGTAATGAGTTGCAACTCCACTCTTGTACAAGTATTATAACTTGTAAGATCTTGTATTAATGTTATTACATGCATTAGGCATGTCTTGGTACCACTAAAACATAATAGTTGTGCCATTGTTGAATGTTATCTTGCATAGTTATATACTTGTGTTAATATGTATGAGTTGTGAAACTTGACTAAGTGTGTTGCAGTAGTTTGGCCACATGTTGGTATGCACCTACTAGATTTAACGTGAAAAGGTTAAGTGTGTTGTGGCCAACTCATTGTAGCTCAAGGTTGGTTATGGGGGAACCTTTATTAAAGATTCATAGTCCACGTGAAGTAAGCTCGGGTTGGTGTAGCCATCGAGTCCAAAACATTGTGGTGTCACACGACCACAGGAGATGAAAAACTTGGGAACTCCAAGTCGAGTGAACAATTATAGGCAGACTAAGGCGTCATGACAACCTTTCTACAATTTGAAATGAGAAAGATGTGTAATTCATCTAGCTCAACTTCGAATTAACACATGACACTTTCAAAAAATTATAAAATAAATGTAAATAAAAAATATAAATTCACTCTGCAAAAAATACTTATAAATACAATGGGTTGATCAATTTTAAATTGTTCTCATGACAATTATATTTTTAATCATAAAATTGCACAATTGTACAACAAAATGGTAAATCTGTTTTTTAAAAATTTATCCAAATTCTATTTTAAATAAATATATAAATATAATTCATCATTAAATAAATATATAAAAATAATTCATCAAATATAAATTAATATTGTTACTTCAAATTTTCACTATATAAAAAACTACACCTTAAATTTTAATCCTTTTTAATATAAATAAAATTATAATATTTCTAAATTAATTTATAAAAATGATACATACGAATTATTATCTTAAATCTCATATCATTATAAAATTTACAATACTCTAAATATAATGCACATCATACTTATATACAAAAGGTCAAAAAATTCTTGACAAGTGATATCATAACCATATTCATCTTTCTATAAATGAAAAAGTCTAAACATCATACGTAAATACCTAATGTCAAAAAGTCATCACAAGTGATTTCACTAGAAGTATTAAGATTTAAAAAAACGAAATATCTGAATATCATAAAATTAATGGATCTATGTTTATACCACATTTCAAATACCATTTCAATACAATCTCAAAATAGGGTGTGAGAGATTACTTTTAATAATATATTATTTAAGAGTATGGATTTTACACGACTAATTTAGGTGGTGGTGGTTAGGGTTATTCCTTATCCACACATGCATACTTTTTTCACCCCAATTTAGTCTTGTATGGTCAATCCCTCCACACTACAGTTCATTTCTAGGAATTCTCCTTCAGTGGCAATGGTACAAAACTTCTCTTCCCCTCTGGATGAATCTATTTATTGCATGGTGGAAGCTCATTCCTCTTATGCAATGCCCTCCTCCTCTAGTTTTCTTAGTATTCACATGGAAGGTAGTTTTGGGTAGTATGTGGGAGCATGTATTGACAATGGATGTAGATCCAGTCCTCTTCTTCCAAATAATAAGCTAGGTAAATCCTTTTTCAAGAATATGGTGAAAAGACTTTTGATTTCTCCTCGTCTTTTGGTTGAAGAGGTTCCTTACACAACTATTCCCATATTAAAATATGATGTTGCACTTCATGTGGTCTTCTACAACGAAAATGGTCTTGTTTACCATTTCAACGTTTTTTTCCTTAACTGTTAGATTTGCACAAATGGATATAGGATTCCTAAAACCCTAGTTAAAAAAGGAGGATTTTATTTATCCATGTGAAAAGGGTTTCTTCATTGTTGAGTTTGATCTTCCTAAAGGGAGGGACTTGGTTTTAAACTATATACCTTGGTTGTGGGGGACCTCTATCTATTATGTATGAAATCTTGGACTCCTTCTTTCAACCCATTGCCAGATTCTTTTTGTTCATCTCCTGTGTGGGTCATATTCACAAATCTACCATTTCATTTTTGGATTTTAGCCTCTCTTTGAGCCATTGGTAAAGCTCTTGGAAGATATTATCACAAAAGTTTTGAAACAAAGAAACAAATCATCGCTACCTATGCCGAGATTTGTGTGGAAATGAAATTTAGCAAAGGATTTCTAGTAGAAATAAGTTTGAAAAGTGAGAACTACTCTTGGACACAAAAAATTGATTATGAAGGTGTCTCTTTTCATTGTAGAACTTGCTTTGAAATAATTCATTTAGAAACAAACTATCAAAAAGGGCTATGACAAGCTAAAAATCATCAACAAAAGCTAAGTTGGTGGGTTGGAGCCAAGGAAGAACATCAATTGATCACAAAGGAAGATCCGTCTGAAATGGACCCTCCCATGGATGAGTCAAAAGTGGATACATAAGGAAATATGGACATATGAATAGACTTAGAGAAAAATAAGGATACTCCCTTAAAGGACGACCCTCTATCTTAGCAAGAATCAACCCAACCAGGTTCAGTGGAAGAGGAATCTATATTTCAGGATGCAAAGCCCCCTAAGGTGAGTTGGAAAAATCAGGCTCAAGAAGATGAAATACAAGAACAATTGGAACCCCCAAATCCAGATAAACAAGGAATGGTAGGAATAGAAAGGACCTTATCAAAGATAAAGGAAGCTCGGACAAGAGTAGTAAAGAAGTAAAATTCCTCTTCAATAGCACAACCAACAATGACGAAAATTCCAACCCATAATCCATCTTAGTTGTGCAATATTTTTGTGTTTTATTATGTCAACAATTTGTCATAATTTATTCATGTAAGAAATATCAAGATGAAGTTTTTGTGAACATAAATATTTTATTTATTTAAAAAATAAGGAAATGACAATTTTGCTTGAAATACTATCATGTTATGTTCTTGATTTTTTCTAGTCCTATCATGTTTTTCTTCCTTGTTAGAAATCATCTTGTCATAAACATTTATGAATTCATAGTTTGTTTATAATATTTTTTTTATATAATTTTAAGTAATTATTGATAAATTATTTCATATATGATGAGACTCTTCACATTGTTTCTCTCACTTATATTAACGATCCAATGGTGATAAAAATTCCAACCCATAATCCATTTTAGTTATGCAATATTTATGTGTTTTTTTATGTCAACAATTTGACATAATTTACTCATGTAGGAAATATTATGAAGATGTTTTTTTGTGAGCATAAATTTCAATTTGCAAAGGTCAAAGTTATGGCCAATAAATTTCTTGATTACTAACGTGCTCAATATAGATACTAGTGGCCACCTATCTTTTCCACCGAATCAAAATGGTTCTAAATCTTAGTAGTTCTACTACAATTGTGTAGGCCTTGAAATTCTAAAACCCTTTTTTGCGTATTTACCATGCATTTTTTACTGTTGACATTGCCTCAAAACTTTGGTTCATAGACTTTCCAAATGGGTAAAGCATGGAATAAACATTGTAATAGTCCCAGAATGTCCCAAACAAATATATTTTTTAAAGTTGTGCCATTGGGAAGTTGTAGTATCAACTACACTTCTCAAAAAACCACATTCCTTTTTCCACCCCATCTCCTAGGGTTAGGGTTCTGGCTCATTAGAGTTTTCTCTTGTAGTTTCAACCTCTTGTAATGGTCTTTTTTTAAATGAGCATATCTCTTCAAAGATAAGTTAAAAAATATTCTAGTGAGTTTGTATTTCTTTGGGTATCATAGAGATTTTCAATTTCATTCATTTATACAATTTGGATTTCATTATATCACTATGCTCTCTACAATAACTGTACTTCTATCTATGTTTCTATCTTCATTTCATTCTCCACATAATAAAACTGATACATACACCAAACGTATTAAGGAATTTTGAAGATACTAAATTCATCAATACGAGCAAAATTTGAAATTTCAATGAACTTTGAAAAATATTAGATTGTCGAATTTGGATGAGGAAAACCGAAAAGGAGGAAAATAATTAGCTAGTGATTGTACACTCAGATGAATATATAAAGACTAACCTTGATCCAGGTGGATATTGATGGCTGCCCACCTTTTCTGACTGGCTCAAAACGGTTTTCTGTCAATTTTGGCAATTTACTATTTTTAGAAGGTTTTAACTTTCGGGGCCATTTTGAGGGCCTAAATGAAGGTTTTTCGAGATTGAGGTTCTCAATGATAGTCGAAGGCATAATTGATCCCCCAAAATGACTCTCCTCAACGATACCTTTCCAACGAGCTATCATACACCTAAAATGAAGATAGTATGTAAAAGTTACGACCCCGGGAAGTTGATGTACTAACTTACCCAAACGAAGCCCACATGACTTTTGGCACTTCATCTCCTAGGGTTAGGTTTTTAAATTTCTAGGATTTTTGGCATTCCTGTTTATTGTAAAAAAAGCTTCAGAGCCTCATTGTAATCATCTTCTTGTGAATGCGAGTAGTCATCACATCTCTTCTTAGAGATAAGCTGTCACCATTCTAGTGAGTCTTTCACTCTGTACTTTTACAGTCTTTGTACATTTCTTTCATTAATAGAAATCGTGTATTACTATATCTCTATGTTTATGGTTGAATCTCTGATATATTTCTCTTATATTATTGGATATACGTGATATCTCTGTGGATTTCTTTATTATATCTCCGCTCTCATTTCGTGCCGAAAATAATCAAGATCAGTGATATTATAGCAGGTTTCTCTTCATCGTTTTTTCAGTGCATGTCCCCGACGAGCTCCGAGTATAGCAAGTTGGGTCTCGAGCTTGTCTCTCTTGAAGACAATCTCACCCGCACACCCAAGAAATCCTCAATGGCAGAAGAAAAAAAAACAACGGAGTAGACGATCCTATCAATCTATTGCTTGAGCAAGCTCTGACGTGACAGAGGGATGAAATGATGGAGAATTTTGTCCACATCCTTAAATGTCTGCCGATAGCATCAAGCACATCTTCATCAAGCAACCACTTTGGAGGCACCTCTCCTTTCAAGGTACAAGTTAATTTTGATATTCCTGTATTTGAAGGACAGATAGATGTAGAAGCCCTAGAAAAATGATTAACTTTGCTAGAAGGTTATTTCTTTGTTCACAATTTTTTATACAAAGAAAAAATCACCTTCGCACTCCTTAAAGCTCTCCCTCATGTCAAACATTGGTGGGAAACTTACTGGGAGCAAAGTTCCATAGAGGAGTCTGGAATATATGGGGTCGATTCCACTTGGGATTTTTTTTTGGATGCAGTAAAGGAACAGTATTACCCTATTGGGAACTATGAGGACCAGTACATGAGATGGACCACATTGCAGCAAGAGAAGGGCCAAGTAGTTCCGGAGTTCACCAATACCTGCCATACCTTGTGCACCAAGCTGAGTATCAAAGACTCCGAGCGAAATTTGGTTCTGAAATACCGTGGGGCTCTACACAAATACATCTAGACTGAAATGGATTTTCTAGACATCTCATCACTCAGTGTTGCTTATCGATATGCTATTAAAATTGAGCAAAAATGTAAGCACCAGAACAAACGAGAATTCAGGTCTGCAAATCCGCAACAACCAAAGTATGACAAAGACAACCCTAACAAACAGTCTCCCGAAAACCAATCCAAGACACAGGAAAAGAAGGGTCACGGGAAGACAAAGAAGGACACCAGAAAATTGTGTGATTTCCACAAAATCCCTTGGCACAACACCGATGAATGTCGCTCAAAATAGTCATTGGTGGCCGAGATCAAAGATAAGCAGCCAAACCCTAATTCAGAATCTGATTTTGAAAATACTAGTAAATGACAAATCATTGACGCAGACCCCACTCCTATTGTCACGACCGCAACAATTCAACCAGAAGAACCAACAGATCCTGAAGAGGGGGAGCGCATTTTTCATTCATAAATGTGGGTGAAGGGGACCCCGCTGCATTTTATTGTTGATAAGAGAAGCCAGAAAAACCTCATCTCAATAGAGGTCGTGAAACAGTTGAGATTGTCGACAACACCACACCCGCAACCATACAACATCAGTTGGTTTCAGCAAGGACGCGATCTCCATGTTAGTCAACAGTGTCGATTGTCATACGGCATCCAACCCTTCAAGGATGAGGTATTATGTGATATTGCTCCACTGGATGTCTGTGATGTTCTCTTGGGTCAACCATATGTGTGGAGACGCCATGTTGTTTATGAGTCTCGACCCTATAGTTTCATTGTTACTTTGGGGAGTCATCTCTACAGAATACCAGAGGTAGTTCCAACTATTGTTCCACCTAAAACGTGTCGCAAGGTAGTATCTCATACTGCAAAATTTAGCTTCTTCACAATCTATTCAAAAGGGGAACAGAAGGAAACTGCAACCACTACGGCCTCGCCCCCTACACCTTCTATCCAAGAGAAGCAGGTTGACAAGATTGTAGCAAAGCACAAAGATTCCTTCTGCACACTTTCCTCTCATGTAGTTCAACTTATTCAACAGTGTCAGTTTCAACAGGTTCATGACAAACTTCCACAAACTAAGCAGCGAAACGTCTCCAACAATACAAGCAGCTCACCAAGATGCAGATCCAGCAAACGCTTTTTCCTCTCCCCCGGGAACTCAACACAATGGAGACCATTGCTTCCTAAGGAGGGAGGATTGATCCAGGTGGATATCGGTGGCCACCCACCTTTTCCAACTGGCTCAAAATAGTTTTCTGACAATTTTGACAATTTATTATTTTTAGCAGGTTTTAACTTCCGGGGCCATTTTGAGGGCCTACATGAAGGTTTTTTGAGATTGAGGTTCTCAATGATATCCGAAAGCATGATTGAGCCCCCAAAATGACTCTCCTCGACGATACCTTTCCAACGAGCTATCATAACCCTGAGAAGTTGATGTACTAACTTACCCAAATGAGACCCACATGACTTTTAACGCTTCATCTCCTAGAGTTAGGTTTTTGGATGTCTAGAGTTTTTGACATTCTTGTTTATTGTAAGAAAAGCTTCAAAACCTCATTATAGAGACTCTGAAACCCTATCACTACACATTCTTCTTCTTATCACTACCCTCCATCTCATCATTACTACCCTATCTCGACACGTTCTTCTTCTTATCACTTTGACTTTATATTTAGCTTAGATGGTCTCTTATCACTCTGCTTTTATACTTTGACGTGGGAACTTAATTGACGTTTACAACTTCATAAATGTTCAATCAAAATGTATTTTTATACCTCCAACAAATTGTGTCCCAGTAAGACGATAATATATGCAGGCATGGTTTTGTAATTCAGTCCCGACTCCCTTCGAAAAAAGAAAACGTATCTGTACCCACTACCTACTTATTCATAACCATATATATAGTTCATAAAACTAATTACTAAATTCAAACGAAGATACGAATATGCACATGCCTTTCGTTATCAATGTACTTATAAGTAGCGAAAGAACCGCTTAATTTGTAGCACACCGGCCTTTACAAGAGTGTCGGTTATAATATGGCCAAACTCTTAAGAATAAGAACCGCCTCCTCCATCATCGCAGAATTCACGCGATTCTACCATGTGCTGATGGCCCCATCGCGGGAAATGAACGCCGCCACAACGTGCGGTGCATGTGCACCTAACTACTCTACAATAGATTATGTCTGAACAATATCCGCACGTTGCGGTGGGTACCGCCATTCTCAGAAAAAAAATTGAGAACTCATCCACCTCCCCATTCTATATATTTGGAGATCTTTCAGAGTCCACCAATCACATATCGAATCAGATATCAGTTCTCGTTTCGATTCGACTTAATTCTAACGTCAGATATCAATTCAGGTGAAGCCTACTTTTCCATAAGCGACCATTTATTTCGTTGTGAAATGGCGCCTGTAAAACTGGCCACAATATTCGGTTTCTTTTGGATATCCGGTGCAGCTTATGCACTAGATAGTAGCTGGCAATCCGCACATGCTACGTTTTATGGTGGTAGCGATGCGTCGGGCACAATGGGTAAGTTTACAGTTCGACAAAACTCTGGTTCCATGGACCTCTGGGTGGGCGTAGATATAGGCTCAAAAATATTCCCTTTGCAGTTTCAGTTTTAGATTAATAATTTTAATACCATATGCTAGCTAAACAAATCGATGGTGAAATTAATTTGACAGGAGGTGCGTGCGGATACGGTAATTTGTATAGCCAAGGCTATGGAACGAACACTGCAGCTCTGAGCACGGCGCTTTTCAACAATGGGATTACTTGCGGAGCCTGCTACGAAATGAAATGCAACGACCAGTCCGACCCTCAGTGGTGTCTACCGGGCACTGTGACAGTTACTGCTACTAACCTCTGCCCCCCGAACTCTGCTCTTCCCAACGACAATGGAGGATGGTGCAATCCACCTCTCCAACACTTCGACATGGCTCAACCTGCTTTTCAACAGATCGCCATATACAGAAGTGGCATTGTTCCCATCATGTTCAGAAGGTAAATTATTACTCTAACTAGTCTGTCAACGCTTTATTCATCTTCTTCAATCCAGAAAATCTATTCCCAACTTGACAGTAAATGGGTTGAATTGTTAAGCTGCAAGGCTAATATATACGTGTACCATGCGTGAGGAAAGGAGGAGTTCGATTTACTATAAATGGGCACTCCTACTTCAATTTGGTGCTAATTAGCAACGTAGGAGGTGCAGGGGATGTCGAAGCGGTTTCCATCAAAGGTTCCAACACTGGTTGGCAAGCAATGTCCCGCAACTGGGGACAGAATTGGCAGAGCAACTCCTATTTGAATGGGCAGACTCTCTCCTTCCAGGTCAGCACCAGCGATGGGACAACCATCACTTCCTATAACGTCGCTCCTGCAAAATGGCAATTCGGCCAGACATTTGAAGGACTGCAATTTTAAGCCATTTTTATCTCCATCAAGACTAACTTGTCCAGGAATAACGGAGAAGCAACTAAGCCGAGGTGATGCGAGAATATCACCCGCTTTTAAGTGGTTATTACTCCGAGTACATTAGGCAGTATACGCAGATTGTCGCCTGCTTCTGATTGTTGCTGGTGTATAGAATTGATACATACATCGCGTATATTGGTGTGCTAACTTGGGACGGTCATATATTGTATTAGTGGCATATTACCCCTACATTGCGTAAATGGAGTTGTACACAGTTTAATTGTTATCGCCGATGGCACTTGCCTTGACTTTTAAACATGCGTTTTCTATATACCTGCAATTATTTAGTTAATTGGTTGTGGTAGCCATCCTTTTGGAATTAATTAATTGAATTTGAAGTATACGGAGTTACATAATCACATGTATTGGGAACGATCCAAGCATGTTCCGTTGATCGGTGAATCTTAGAGTAAATTAATTTGATACGTAAGTGAAAGACTTCCAAAGCCCTCTACGTGCATCTCTGAAAGATATGCACAACACTGCTGCCCATATCGAACCTGCGTTGCAGTATGAAGCAGTTCGAATTTCATGGCTTATAGGTTTACTCTCTTTAGCATTCGATATTGGCAGCAGGATGAAGCAATTCGAATTTCATGGCTTATAGGTTAATCTCCTTAGCATTCAATGTTGCCAATATAGAGCCTGTCTAAAGAAATTCAAATTTCATAGGTTATTTTCCTTAGCATTTAATGTTGTGTAATAAAGTGAATATTGATACTCTACATTATATTACATAATACAGAGGAAAAATTAATTAAAAAATAATAATTTTTTTATAAAAAAATTAATAAAAAAATAATTAATTTTTTTAATTATAATATAAGAATAAATTAAAAATAAAAATAAAAAATTAAATATTTTAAATTTACAAAATTATATAAAATATAATTATTTTATTTTATTTTATAGTAATTTATGTAATTAAAATTTAGAAAAATTCATTAATTATAATTTTTTTTTTATCATTTTATAATAATTTATATAATTAAAACTTGAAAAAATTCATTAAAACTAAATTTTACCTTTACACCCGTTAACTTTATACAAAATATGCCAAACAAGAACACAATATAACACCCATAATAAAACTAAATTTTACCTTTACACCCGTTAACTGTATACAAAATATGCTAAACAACAACACAATATAACACCCATGAGCGCAGCAATGAAATTTTATCTATGCTACAACCTAAGAGAGCAACGAACGACCTAAGGATGCAATGGTGGATGTATTTACATTTTTACCATGGGAATGGTTGACTAGCATATTTTGTAAACAACAAAAGCATTCAAACTTCAATTTAAATTCTCAAGAGTTACATTATTAAACTATGTTTTCATTTTTATATATCCTTAAACTAGCATAGCCACAAAATTATGGTTCATGATGATAGTTATGTTAATTACCTTAATCACGGTAAAAGACTTAAATTTAAATGTAGTAAAACAACTGTAAACTTGATGATTGTTATGTTAATCACTTTAATCACATTTTTTTAATGACAACATAACTATATAGATTACTCTTAATATGTTTTAGTTAAATTTTTATTTATAAATCATTTTACACATTATTAAAAATCTCTTTATCAAATGTAACTTTAATTTTTATTAAAATTCCCCTTTTTAATTATTTATCACCTATTTACAATTTTTGCTTGGGAGGAAGGGGTTAAGAGTTATGATTTTGAATCTTCATTTTAAGGTCTCATGAGTATATGTATTGTGATAGCTGCATCAACAAGGGTGAGGAGAGGATGTTCTTTGTCCATTCCATGGATAGGTGCAAAAATGGGATGTTGAAAGAGAGGTGAAGTGGGAGGTAGATGGGACTTGACGTAGCGGGATGATGGGCATAGAGGTTGGGTGGGCATTTATCAAACTTTCATTCAATAGTGAGGCTATGTATACAAGCTTGATTGAGGATGTGGATTTCAAGGAGAGATGCTTCATTATGAAATACATACAGTAAATTAGAAGTGAACTTAATGACTAGTACCCCTTTAATGTCCTTGATTTGTACTTGTTACCAGAGTTTGGTGAAGACCTCTATGTATTATTGAATAGTCTAGCCCAAGGCTTGGAGGAGATGAAACAAACCAAAGAGAATGTGTCCCATGTGGCAATGCATATACAAGTAGTGGATTGGTCATTGTCAGTCTTTACACATAATTCAATAGAAGATAAATGGGTTTAATACCATTATAGGGCAACACTCTCTAACTAGTTTCAAGCTAGTAATAATCATTTATCTTCATCCATGGTGGAACATGTCTAGAAGTAGGTCATAAAGCGATGGATCCATGGTGACTAGTACCTCTTTAGTGTCCTTGATTTGTACTTCTAACCACAGTTTGGTGAAGACCTCTATGTACTATTGAATAATATGGTCCAAGGCTTGGAGGAGATGAAAAAAACCAAATAGAATGTGTCACATGTGGCAATGCATGCAAAAGTAGTGGATTGGTCATTGTTAATATTAACACATAGTTCAATAGAAGATAAATGGGTTTAACACCATTCTAGGGCAAGACTCTCTAACTACTTTCAAGCTAGTAATAAGAATTTATCTTCATTCATAGTGGAACATGTCTAGAAGTAGGTCATAAAGATATGGATCCATGAATCTAACAACTATTCTTGCATCTAGCCATTGTATTTGGGTAACTAAATTATGGTGTCAAGATGAAAAACTAAAGGAGATGCCCTAGGTTGTTCATGGAGTGATTTAGTGAGGGTTTTGGTTAGTTATTTGGTGGCAACAATAAGGATGGATTCTTCTTCGTTAGAAAAGGAATCCATACATAATTACATTAGGGCTAAAGAATGAGTGTTATGAGAGAGAACTAGAGTTGGATAAGAGTGTGTTGGAGCTAGGGCACAATCTTGAGAATGAATATAACTAGGAAAATGATGTAGGAAGAGAGGGTTTCTCCAAGAAACCGTATAATATTGAGGGGATATAAGCATTGGGCCTAATAATGTTGGGTTGAGTGAGGACGAAAAATATTGGAAAAATACTATCAAGGAGATTGATGTTTCGGTTTATGGTTGACCTTAAGGAACCCAACTAGTGGAAGTTCTTAGGTGAAGGGTGGACCATCAAGAACCATAAACAAGAGAGGTATTTGTTGGAGTATAGGGTGGCCCTTGAGGAACCATAATGACTCAGACAAATGGTTTTTTTTTGCTGGGGTGTAGAGTGGACTTGGACAAACCCAACTAGCAATGAATTTCTTGATGAATGGAAGATCTCGAGGCATAAAAAATAATAGGAGTTGTTGGGGTGTAGGGAGACCTTGAGGAACCCAACAATTTGAGAAAAAATGTTCTTGGGGTGTAAAGAGAACCTTCACAAACACAAGTAGCAGGAATTTTATTTTCTTTTAAGTAGTAGGCCTAGACCAGTTTTTGTAATACCATCTTATATGAAACAAATGAAGATTACAGTAGGAAAAATACATGGTGGCTTCACCTTGTTTACCGATATTTTATCACATTCATTCATAAAAAGGGAGTGAAAATTGTGAAAAATAAAGACAATATATTATACGTATTGATAGCGGGGGTGAAGGGGGATGAAGGCTATCTAGGGGTTTATAGATACCAGGGGGCATAAAAAGGGGCATCTAGTAAAAATAAGTTTTTTATTTATTTATTGGAAAGATGTATTGGGAGGGGGGTTCAATTAAATGATTTTGAAAGGTATTTATCAATATCTAGTTAAATTAGGGATATTATTTAATATCCCAAGAATGCATTTTCTATGTCACAAGTTCATTGAGTGAACACCTCAAGGAAAAATATGAGAAACATTAAAAAGTTACCTGGAAATAGATAAGCACTAGTCAATATGGAGGATAAATTCAAAAGTAATGCAAAAGAACCAAAAATATGAGATCAAAGTGGTAATTGTGTATTGATGAGGTATAATTCTTTTATAGATTTACATAGCTCAAAGTCTTTATTTCTTGACAAGGTAAAAAATTGTAATCTAATGATGCACATATCTCACAATTAGAAAAAAATACTACTTAAATGTGTATTCATGCAACACAAGGCTCAAAGGATATGCTTCCTAAGGAACTACTAAATAGTATCACACAACTCAATGCCAAGTAGAAAAACAATCCAAGAAAACTAACTAGTGATTAGGGTGTTGCACACTCCTTGACTAGTTGTTCTTTCCTTGACTAGGTGTGTTCTCCATGGATAGATGCATTCTTCATCAAAGGATTAATGAGGTTTGTTCGTAACACATGGAAGATTTTAAAACTTGATAGTTGTTTCAAATGCATACACATTATAAATGTGCATTGTGACATTAGAAGATGATTTTTTCTTCATCTTTCCTCGGTTTTCTATGGTGTAAAGTCTAAACATTTTTTTTATGCCGGATAACTAAAGATTTTTCTTCCACAAATCTAAATTTATGTTTTTGCTAATACTTTCTTTAATAGTTGAATTGCACTAGTTTATATCATGGAAATTCTAAGAATAAAACATATAGCTTTTTGATGATAAGAACCTCATCTTCAATTGATTTTATTGTCTATCATGAAATACATTATTTAAGGGGACTATTAAATATTTCTTCTATAAACTGCATGTATAATTTATAATGGGGATATGCTAGTTTTCAACCATGTAGTAGTAAAATGAATCCAATCCTTTGCACATTACTAGGGGATTGAAAAAAATATCACAACATTTTTCCTTATTGATACATGGTTGGAAATAAACTTAGCAATGTTTATAATATCAGCTGATTATTTTCAATTCATCAAATTGAAAAAAAAGGGCAATGTTTACATTTCCTATTTTAATTTTCAATCATGTATCGATGGATAATCTAGGTCATAACTCTTGATTGAAATCAAGGGTTTAATTAACCCTACTCAAGACCTCAAATGATTATATATTGGATATGAACCATCTGACAACTTGTTTAAGTCCCTGATCAAGGTCTTTAAACCTCAATCCAATACTTGAAAAATACTTCGATTAGGGGTTTGTGTAGATCATTTTTAATCGCATCCCCCAAAAAAGTAACACATGTATATGGATTCACCCTGTATCTAATTTATAAAACTATTGAAAGCATTTTGGTGATCAATCACCATATTGACATTCCTCATCTTATGGTCATATAACTTCTTCCTTATGAAAATCAATTTCATGAGAGACTTGGATTCATACAACCTCCAAGGCTATCCTAAAGCTCCTTGGTTATACCATCCTCTAAAACATTCATTGACACCAAATTAGACAAGTTTATGCTAATCAATGAAATAACATTATCACTCATTTTGTCCCAATCCTCCCACTCCATAGTTTCAACTTCTTCACCTTTATGCTTCATCTCTCTCTAAATAAATGAATACTTTATTTTCAATTTCCAAAGGTCAAAGTTGTGGGCAATAATTTTTTCAATCCCTAACTCGTTATATCAAATTTGTACGATAGAAATCCAGATAGCCTCCCACTAAGGATTAAATAAGTCTATAACACACTAGATTGAAGATCCATAGTCATGAGAAACTTTAGAGCGACCACCATAGGTGCAACAATCTCCACATGGATTTACAAGGAATAACATAATTTTTAATACACTAACTCTCTTGCAACTCCTCCAAAAGAACACTCGAGGATCTTGAGTTTTCTTAACTTGACACGAAATCCAGCTAAGAATTCTATGCTATCCACTATTAGTTAGAGTGAATATCTTAGCCATGTGCATAAACATTTATCAACATAAAATATCCACAAGAAAATATATGTTGACATTAACGTGTAAATACAATGCTCATGACAAGATGAAAAGGAGCAAAATGAAAACAAAGATTTAAATTATTCATGAAACACAAAGAATCTCAATACATACAAAATGTCATCGAGACAACAGTATGATCTCCCAATGATTCTTACATTATATTTAATATAAGAAACACTAATAAAAATGAATATATAAATTTCTAACTGTAAAAGGGATAATACTTATGCACCTAAATTGTATATGTTATATCCATTGCTCTTTCACACTCATATCATACATAGTATAATAGTTACATCCAACACAATCACTAGATTCCCAATTAACATCCACAATCACATACAAATAAGTCGTTAGAACATTAATTTACATATTAAGAAATGAGGATCCTTATTAATATAAACCATTATTGAAAATTAATTGACAAATTACCCAATAGTCCATCATAGTTATTCCATCACAATCCTTCTTGACTAGATTTGTTACCACTCAAATGATATCATATAGTTAAATCTAATTTTATGCAATCAAGATAAGCAAAAAAAACAAAAAACATTGAATTGATTTTCTATCACATGTACACATTTCAATATGACTCATTATATCCCATTCATTTATCAAGTCCATTCATAATATACTAAAGGTACAAGTCATTGTCCATTTGAAATAGTTACAAATTGCTTGGTTTGTCTCAGGTCTTTCTATGATATACAAAATTTGATTCTCCCACTAATCCATGCACATCCCCAACTTGATCTTTAATAATTGGCACTATACAAGTCAAAAAATTAGCATTCCGTCTACACAATTTTAGAATAGCATATGCTATGCAAAGGATTTTTCCACTTGACATCAATATCAATTGTTATTGTTGAAGGGCTAGCGAACCTGTTGATGATGAAAGATTCATAGCAATGTAATTAATGTTATGCAGACTCTCATATATATATATATATATATATATAGTTAGTTGAGTTTAATGTATCTTCAAATCTAATAATATATATCAACTTATATAACATTATTTTCAAATCCATTGTATATTACATCAATTACATTATTGTAAAATATGTAATTTTATTTATCATTAATTTCAATTTAAGAAATTTGAATCTAAATAATAACAAATATATAACTTAAAAATATATATTTTAATTAATCACTAAACAATACCTATATATAGATATATTTTAATTAATCAATAAACCACATATATATATATATATATATATATATATATATATATATATATATATATATATATTATATATTATAGTCAATTATTTATATTATAATCCCTTGATATCACCAATACTTTCCTATCACGAAACGTTTCTTGTCTTATCATGTGGCTTTGTACTTTTCACTTGGATGACCTCTTATCAGTCTGCCTTTATACTTTGACTTGGAAACTTTGTTAAAGTTTTTTTAGTTTCGTAGACATCATTGGTGCTCTTTTTTTAAAAGTAAATACCTCTACTAATTTTTGTAACTACCAGATACTCTACTAATTTTTGTTGCGCAGAATTTTTGCATAAAGAAATACATTGCGTGCGTTCTTATTAGAGATGACAAATAAGAAGCACATCATCTGCATTGATGGGGGAGATATTTCGAAAGAAAAATTGATATTCAAAATTATTAGAAATGACAAAAGACTGAAATTGATATTCAAAACTATTAGAAATGATAAAAGGACTGAAATTGAATTTATTTAAGGTTGAAGTTTGTTGCACTATGGTGGAGTAGTTGAAATAGTGGTTGTCATGCTAATAATCGTTGGACAATATGTTACTCAGATAGAACATGCGTTCATTTAAAAAAAACCAGTTTCTTTTTCTATTCGTTTGAAAAAATGTTATTGCTTTAAATGTGAATGGATTATAACTTTTGGACCAATATCAAAGAGGCTATTTTTGAAAATTTCCCCGTTATTCAAGTCACCAGTGGATGTCTCGCCATCATCACGTTGGCCTATATAAACCCTACGGCGTCACTCTTACTCACCGGCTTTCGTTCCGCATTTTTCGGGTTATTAGAAATTTCCTCGTAATTATTATTTCCATAAATCTTTCTATTTATCAAATTTCAATTATCCAAGTATTTATTGTGTCGGTACGTGCTTACTCACATTTGCCCATAGCCATTTGATTCAAAATAAGCACATGATATTTCGTCATCAATAATAAAATGTGGAGAAAGTATAGGCTTGAAAGTCGCCCTGCAAAAGTGTCGGTTC
>ML783082.1:236611-258428 GCA_009831015.1 Picea engelmannii | reverse complement strand
GAGAGAGAAATTGATGGAGGGAGAGAGAGGGGGAGATAGAGAGGGAGTGGGTGTGAGAGTGTGAGACATGGCGAGGAAAGGTATAGATATATATCATGATCTAGGTCTAGGTATAGGTCTTGACATTCCCTGCCATGTCTAGGTCAAGGCCATGTTTCTTTCCTTACCATTCCTTTCCTTGCAATGTACCAAAATTTCTAGTGTGTGATAGTGTGAGAGGGAGGGAGAGGAATACAAAGAGGGGAGGTAGAGAGTGAGTGTGTTAGAGTGTAGGAAGCAAAGAGAAGAAGACATAGAGGGAGGATAGAAAGAGTGTGTTTTATATTTTGGGAGGGACAAAGAGAAAGGAATAGAAGGTCAGTAGAGAGAGTGTGTGATAGTTTGATAGGGTGAGAGAGGAAGAAAAAGAGGGGGGTAGAGAGAGAGGTAAATGTAGGAGAGAGGGGTATATGTAGGAGATATAGAGGAGAGATAATGGGAGGGAGGGGAGAAAGAGAGGGAGGAGGAGGGTGAGATAGTGTGTGTGAGAGAGGAAGAGAGGGAGAGAGAAAGAAAAAGAGGGGTAGAGAGAGTTTGTGAGAGGGAGGGAGACAGAGACAAAGAGGGGGGTAGAGAGAGGGATAGGGAGGGGAAGGGAAGAAGAGAGGGAGACATAGGAGGGGGGGTATCTAGAGAGAGTGTGAGGGGAAGGGGGGAGACAAAGGGAGACAAAGAAGGGGAATAGAGAGAAAAAGAGGGGCGAAGAGAGAGAGAGAGAGTTAGATTGAGACTTAAAAAAAGGAGAGACAGAAAGGTTGGGAGAGAGAGGGGGCCATAATAGGGGAGGGACGGACAAGGGGGAATTGAGAGAGAGTGAGAGAGAGAGAGAGAGAGTCTGAGGCATTTCAAGGAAAGGTCTAGGTCTAAGTATTTCGATGCCTTGTGATGTCTAGTTATTTCCATGTCTAGGTATTACTATGTATAGGAGTGTGAGAGGGAGAGAGAGGGAGATAGACAAGGGGGTAGAGAGGGAAAGTGAGAGGGAGACATAGAGGGGGGGAAGATGTGGGAGAGACAGAGAGAGAAAGAGGGAGGGGAGAATGAAAAATAACAAATAGCTTATAGGAGCACGTGCACACTCTTAGGAACATATGCACATTGAAGCGTATGCACGCTATTAGGAATGTGTTTGCATTCCTAGAGCACATGCATGATTTTAAGAACGTGTGCACGTTATTTTGAATTCAATTTTTTTGGGGAATGATTGACAATGTGTATGCTGACTTGGTTTCCTCAGATTTAGGTTCAGGATGATAAACCTAGTGGTTCAGTCTGCAAATTGACAAAAAACTCTATTTTTTTAATACCTCTTTATATATTTGTCTTTAACATTATTTTTCTATATGATAAACAATTCAGTTGTTGATGAAACTACAAAAATAGGTAGAGTTAGCTATGTAGATTCCAAATATATAGTTTTTTTTTTTTTTAATTAATATTGTTTACTATTTTTAATATATTTTTTTCTTCACGTATATCAAAATCCTAGAATACATATCTCTCTTATTTCTCATATAATTTTTTGTCGGCTTAACCATTACTCGAATGAGTTATATGTTGCACTATATAAGACTGATATTTACGATATGAAGAGAAAAATAAATGAATTATTTTGATCATGTTAAGACCCTCTTAGACTACACGAACAAAAGGCATTGTAATTTCAAGGATAAATTGACTTTGATAATTTAAAAAAATATATAAAAGAAATATTATAAATTTCCAAAAAATACACCGCACTAGAAAAATGTGTTATGTACAAGAATACAAGTTTTTGGAACGAAATTCCATCGTTAAGGTACTCAACACTTGCACCAACAAAGACATATACCTTATATTTTGTTGGAAAATTAACATACCATTGTTAGAAAAAAAACAAAATTGACATAGTTATTCACAATTTCTATGAATAAAAGTTCTATATTCGAAAAGCTAATTCAATTTCCTACTTTTTGTATTGTTACACCATATTCAAATTGATTGTAAAAGTGCCTTGAATAATGCATCCAAGTTAACATATTAGTGTTTTTCCATGTTTGTGTTGCCACTAACGCACCGTGAGAGACCATCATTAGCTTGCACACACCCAATAATGAGATGAAAGTGTTGAGAACTATGAGAGGTTTTTTGTATAGAATTGAAACCTTCACATTGTCAAATTCTTGTGACGATGAATATTTTCCCTAGTAGTATCCTGGCTTGGCACAGAGGTTGTTAGAATGCAGAGAGATAAAGAATTTGAGCCTATGGTTGGGTAGAAAGGACTTCACCCACAATCACTTGGTTTGGCTAGCCTTTGTTAAAAAAATATAATTTTCTTTTTTTTTTACTATAATTGTTTGAGTATGAGTATTCGTGTGATTTGTATGAAATTTCATGGCTCACTGAGTCACCCTGATATGGATAAAATGATACATAGTGAGTATTAATTGTATGCATAATGTTTCAGTACTAGTCATCGTATCTTGTAATGAGGTATGTTGGTTATATAATTCATAGTTTATTGTTTCATGCTTTAATTATTTGGTTAATTAACCCATGAGGACAAAATTCAAAGGAATCTTAGACAAAGACATTTGAACTAATAAATAAATAAATAAGGAGTGAATGGGAGTATGCTTCTTTTATGCACACTAAAGTGATTTATAATTGTAATCCACCTGCTTTCATGTTCTCTTGCTCCTGGATTATTCGTCTCGCTGAAGTTTACAAGGAAAGAAGGAGGATATAAAAGCTTTATTCAGGGTCCTCGGTAGGGTAATCTTCTGTTTAAGAAAATATTATCAAAAATCTATGGGGGCAAAGAAAAAAATCCCATAGGAAGATACAGTGAAATATTATGAGACCACTAAGTCTGGAGTTAACCTTCACCCATTGAGAACCCTGTGCAAACCAAAGAGGAATAATAATCATTGATTTGAGGTGTTGAACCAATCACAACCGTCTATGGAAGGACTGAGTGCTTTGATTAATTGTTGCAACCGTCCCCCGAAGGAGCCACCATATTCTAATTGGCTTAGCCCTAACCCACTCAAATCCATTTTGAAACCTGAAGCAACGGTAGCCGACATATTGGAGGAGAGGACAAACCTCTATCATCAGATAATCACCAAAGATATAGGAATGGTGGTAGAGTCCCAGTTAATTGACACACTGGATAACTGATGCACCAAAGGACCTGTGTCAAAGGATATAAGTCTAGGCCTTATTGATTTATGGTGTCGGTGGGACCCAGTTCCACAAAATGTTCCATCTCTTTTACACTTACAAAAAGAAAGGGAGAGAGAGGATAACATCACAAATAGTTTTTGCACCATCTTGGTAGATCAAATGATACATGTCAAAATCGTATTCACGTAGGTCGAGTGTGGGCCCATATTGGGCATAAAAACCTTTGAAAGGGTGATTTAAGTCTTAGTCGTTGGATCAAAGGGCTCATAGATCTCGACTGTTGATCTTTCTTGATAAGCTCAGGAGGGAGGCCAAATCATTGGGGTGCCCGGACCTCCAGAACCATGGAGATCCAAATCCTCGTTTTCCTATGTTTCTACCTTGGCTTCCAAGTTCCCAGTTGGGTATGGTTCCCCGAAGGGTTCCAACCTTTTCATGTTTGTGAGCGTATGTGTAGGGAGGAGTTATAACACATGTCGATCATGCCAGGTGATGTAGCGAATACAGTGGAAAGTGGGAAGGTGTCAACACTTGGGTGGTAGACCCCTTGAGCCTTGTGATGATGTGAAGTGCCACATTTGTCCATGTTCCATGCAGTGGTTATTCCATGTGGCACGAGGGATAATGTGCCACATCTCTAAGATTTTCATATTTCCATAAAAACCAAAGGATGTGATCATGTATTATCCATTTGTCGTGCCATGTTAGGCCCGGGTGTCTTGATGCCAAATTGATCACCATATCAGGCGTTCAAAGTCTGAGTGTTTATGACTTAACCTTGTGCCTAGTGAGTCTAATTCCTAGTGGAATGTGATGCCTGATAGGTTGAGGTGTCAGTGGAGGTGAGGCCCTAGTCAGGGTGTGGTCCCGGGGACCCTTCCATCGAGAGGGCCTTAGTTAGTTTCAAGTGTAGGGGATCCAAAAGATCCTGATGGTTACTGAAGTACACAAACCCTCCAAGACCTTCGTTGGTTGTACCTATGTCCCGACTTTAAAAGGACATAAATTTTGATCTCGGGCCTAGTTTTGAACATGGTCATAGTCATTGGAAAGATCTCAATTAGAAGAAAGGGATTGTGGGATCACAAATGGACTTAAATGGGTGATTACGAAAGGTGGTTTGAGGAAATAAAAGAGGAAATTTGTATACCTCATCAGGTTAAGAGAGTTTAGGGGGTTGGGTGTGTTACACATTAACTAGTGTGAACATATTAACAATGTGAGAAAATATTTTTCAACAAAAAATATTAATAAGAAAATACATCTTCATAATAATAAAGGATAAAGGTCAAATCTCAATAGAGCGATCGATTTCAATGGGCTTCATTCTGGATGGTGACTTAGGTTCAAAACCTACCTCTATAGAGAGGAGACACCAAAAAATATGTCCATGATAAGGGTTGGTGTGACCTAGGATGGGTGCGATCCCCGATTGATTTTGATGGCTTAGATGCCCTTAGGTTGTGGTTTCTCAGCCACAAGTTAGTCCCACAGGTCAGATACACACTAGAAAAATAATAATAATAATAAAGGAGAAAGTATCATATAAAGTTTCACTTAAATCAATTTAGCTTCTCATACATGTGACAAGTCCCTTTGATAAGAGAGGAATAAAATGAACACAAATATTTAAATGTAGTTCATTAAGATGATTGTCAAACCATTGATCAGGAACCAATAATTTGAATCCATACAAAATGTCAATGAGACCATGCAATGATCTCCCAATGATTATTCCATTATGTAATATATGAAATTCCTAAGGGCATGAATAAGAGTTTAAGCTAACATGAAACATATTTCCTTTTCCAAATGGGGGGTTAATTTAATGATTCTTTTGTAGAAATCTAGTAAATGATCAATATAGATGCTAGTGGCCACCTATCTTTTCCATTGAATCAAAATGGTTCTAAATATTGGTAGTTCTACTACAATTTTGTAGGTATTGAAACTCTAACACATTTTTTTGTGCATTTACCATGCATTTTTTACAGTTGATGTTGCCTCAAAACTTTGGTTGATAGGGTTTCAAAATGGGTAGAGTATGGAATAAACATTGTAATAGTCCCATAAATGTCCTAAACAAATATTGTTTATGAAATTTGTGGCATTGGGAGTTTTCTTATCAAGTACACTTCTCAAGGACCAAATTCCTTTTTCCATCGCATCTCCTGGGGTTAGGGTTCTAGATCATAAGGGTTTTCGCTTGTAGTTTTGGTCGCTTGTAATGGTCTTTTTTTTAAATGAGCATAGTTGACACATCTCTCTTCAAAGGTAAGTTAAAAAATATTCTAGCGACTCTGTATTCCTTTGCATATCATAGAGCTTTTCAATTTCATTCATTTATAGAATTTGGATTTCATTGTATCATTTTTCTTTCTATAATAACTCTACTTTTATCTATGTTTCTATCTTCATTTCATTCTCCACATAATCTAGATCAGCAAATGTTACTTTTGTTTGACGAAATTGCACAAATCAAATCAATAGATTGCATAATCCAAGTTTAGTAGAGAATTTTGAAGCTACTAAATCCATCAATGCAAGAAAATTTGAAATTTCAATCAATTCGATAGTGAACTTTGGAAATATTAGATTGTCAAATTTAGATGAGGAAAATTGATAATTAACTAGTGATTGTACATTCAGATGAATATATAAATAATAACCCTCGTGAGATCAAGAAAAATTATTAAAATCCACATTTATCTTATAAGAATAAAAACCTAACAAACCTTATTAATTCAATACAAACTAAAATGATGTTTTTTAAAAATATTAAATTTATAAAGATTTTATATAATTTCTAAATTTATTTTGGTAATCTTTTAACTAAAATAATTTTGTATTATAAAAAACTAAAAATTAAAAAATCATTTATAAAAAAAACTATAAAAAACACACTAACATTCAAATTTAAATCTTAAAAAATTATTAAAATCATAAAATGGTATCTTAACCTCACCCCTTAAATCTTATAAGGTTTAAGGTCCATATTCAATTTCCCAAAATCATGAAATAGTATCTTCACCTAACATAACAGCTTATTAGAGTTAACGTCCATATTCATATAGCATAACAACGTATTAGAGTTAACGTCCATATTCATATAAACTGTGACACCATTAATGTAGATAAAAACTAAGCACACTCGACATTAAGGTGAGTGCCATAGACAAGTTACGCTTTTAGCTTTTACGTTTTCCATTTAGTTATAAGTAGTTAATACTCATGGTATTCTTTACATATTTTTCCCGTGGGGCTTACTTTTATGGGCACACGTAAATCGGGGAGAATGGACATGAGTGGGGATGGAATTGACGCCAAAATTGCTGGTCACCCATAATTTGCTTTGTTCGTTAAATATAGTAAAAATTTATCAATATTCTTTGTTAAATATGTCAAAATGGTTATCTAAATCGTTAACATCAAATTTGATGTTTTGGGGATTTGAAATTCCAACTCTGCTCACAAGAACCTATTCACTAAGCTATATTTGTTATTTGTTGAAGCAAATGATCACTCCAGGGTGTTCTTCTTATCACTACCTTTGTTAAATATAGTAAAAATTTCAAAAAAATTATCAATATTTTTTTTGTTAAATATGTCAAAATGGTTATCTAAATCATTAACATCAAATTCGATGTTTTGGGGATTTAAAATTCCAACCCTACTCACAAGAACCTATTCACTAAACTATATTTGTTATTTGTTGAAGCAAATGATCACTCCAGGGTCTTCTTCTTATCACTACCCTCCATCTCATCAATACTACCATATCTCGACACGTTCTTCTTCTTATCACTTTGACTTTATACTCAACTTAGATGGCCTCTTATCACTCTGCCTTTATACTTTGATGTGGGAACTTAATGGACGTTTCCAACTTCATAAATGTTTATCAAAATGTATTTTTATACCTCCAATAAATTGTGTGTTAGACGAGAATATCTGCAAGGCATGGTTTTGTCATGTAGAGGGGATAGTTTTTCCATGTAGAGGGGATAGTTTTGCATAGTAAAAGATTTAAATTTAAATGCAGTAAAACAATTGTAAACAACTTGATCGTTATGTTAATCATCTTAATTATATATTTTTTTTATGCAAGACATAATTACATAGATTACTTTTAATTAAATTTTTATTTATAAATCATTTTATACATTATTAATTTTTTTTTATTATTATTAAAATTTATTTTTTAGTTATTTATCACCTATTTACAATTTTTGGTTGGGAGGAATGGGTTGACACTTATGATTTTGGAATTTTCATTTTAAGGTCTCATGAGTATATGTATTGTGATAGGTGCACCAATAACAGTGAGGATAGGATGTTTCTTGTCCATTCCATGGATAGGTGCAAAAATGGGATGTTGAAGGAGAGATGAAGTGGGAGGTAAATGGGACTCGACATAGGGGGATGATGGACATAGAGGTTGGGTAGGGTTAGGGTTGGGTTTGATGGGATGATTAGAAAATGGATGTGGGCATTTATCAAACTTTCATTCAATAGCGACGGTATGTATACAATCTTGATTGAGGATGTGGATTTCAAGGAGAGATGCTTCATTATGAAATACATACAATAAATTAGAAGTGAACTTAATGACTAGTACCCCTTTAGTGTCCTTGATTTGTACTTGTAACCAAAGTTTGGTGAAGACCTCTATACATTGTTGAATACTCTGGCCCAAGTCTTGGAGGAGATGAAACAAACGAAAGAGAATGTATCCCACGTGGCAATGTATACAAAAGTAGTGGATTGGTTCTTGTTAATCTTAACACATAGTTCAATAGAACATAAATGGGTTTAATACCATTCTAGGGAAATATCCTCTACCTAGTTTCAAGCTAGTAATAAGCATTTATCTTCATTCATGGTGGAACATGTCTATAAGTAGGTCATAAAGCTATGGATCCTTGATTACTAATACCCCTTTAGTGTCCTTGATTTCTACTTGTAACCAAATTTTAGTGAAGACCTCTATGTATTGTTGAATAGTATGGCCCAACGCTTCGAGGAGATGAAACAAACCAAATAGAATGTGTCCCATGTGTAAATGCATACAAAAGTAGTGGATTGGTCATTTTTAATCTTAAGACATAGTTCAATAGAAGATAAATGGGTTTAACACCATTCTACGAAAAGACCCTCTAACTTGTTTCAAACTAGTAATAAGCATTTATCTTCATTCATGGCGGAACATGTCTAGAAATAGGTCATAAAAATATAGATCCATGAATATAACAATTATTCTTGCATCTAGCCATTGTATTAGGGAAACTAAATTATGGTGTCAAGATAAAAAAATAAAGGAGATTCCCTAGGTTGTTCATGTAGTGATTTAGTGAGGGTTTTGGTTAGTTATTTGGTGGCAACAATTAGGATGGGGTCTTATTCGTTAGAGGAGGGATCCCTACATAATTCCATTGGGGCTAAAGAATGAGTGGTATGAGAGAGAACTAGAGTTGGATAAGAGCATGGTGGAGATAGGGAACAATATTGAGAATGAATATACCTAAGAAAATGATGTAGGGAAAGAGGGTGTCTCCAAGAAACCCTATAATATTGAGTGGATAGAAGTGTTGGGCCTAATAATGCTGGGTTGAGTGAGGACGAGAAATATATGGAAAAGACTATCAAGGAGATTGATGTTTGGGTTTATGGTTGACCTCGAGGAACCCAACTAGTGGAAGCTCTTAGGTGAAGGGTGGACCATCAAGAATCATAAAGAAGAGAGGGATTTGTTGGATTATATGGTGGACCTTAAGGAACCCTAATGAATGAGATTATTTTTTGTTGTTGTTGGGGTGTAGAGTGGACTTGGACAAACCCAACTAGCAACAAATTTCTTGATTAAGGGAATTTATCGAGGCATAAAAAATAATAGGAGTTTTTGGGGTGTAGGGAAGACCTTAAGGAACCCAACTAGTTGAGAAAATATTATCTTGGGGTGTAAAGCGGACCTTTACAAACTCAACTAGTAGGAATTTTGTTTTGTTTTTAGTAGTAGGCCTAGATCGGTTTTTGTAATACCATCTAATATGAAATGAATGAATATTACAATAGGAAAAATACATGGTGGGTTCACCTTCTTTACCAATATCTTATCACATTCATTCATAGAAAGGGAGTGAAAATTGTGAAAAATAAAGACAATATATTATAGGTATTGACAAGGGAGAGGGGAGAAGGGGGATGAAGGCTATCTAGGGGTTTACAGATATCAGGGGGTATAAAAAGGGGCATATAGTAAAAATAGTTTTTGTTTATTTATTGGAAATATGTATTGGGAGGGGGATTCAATTAGAGGATTTTGAAAGGTATTTATCAATATCTAGTAAAATTAGGGGTATTGTTTAATATCCTAGGAATGCATTTTCTATGTCACAAGTTCAATGAGTGAAAACCTCGGGGGAAAATATGAGAAAAATTAAAAATTTACCTCACAATAGATAAGCACTAGATTATATGGAGGAGAAATTCAAAAATGATGCAAAAGAACCGAAAATATGTGATCTAAGATCAAAGTGGTAATTTTGTATTGATGAGGTATAATTCTTTTATAGATTTACATAGATCCAAGTCTTTATTGTTTGACAAGGTAAAAAATTGTAGTCTAAGGATGCACATATTTCAAAATTAGAATGAAATACTACTTAAATGTGTATGCATGCAACATAAGGCTCAAAAGATATGCTTCCTAAGAAACTACTAACTAGCATCACACAACTCAATGCCAAGTAGCACAACAATCCAAGAAAACTAACTAGTGATTAGGGTGTTGCACACTCCTTGACTAGTTGTGCTTTCCTTGACAAGGTGTGTTCTCCTTGGATAGATGCATTCTTAATCAAGGGATTAATGAGGCTTGTTCATAACACATGGAAGATTTTAAAACTTGGTAGTTGTTTCAAATGCATACACATTATAAATGTGCATTGTGACATTAGAAGAGATTTTTTCTTCATCTTTCCTCGGTTTTCTATGGTGTAAAGTCTAAACATATTTTTTTATGTGGGATAACTAAAGAGTTTTCTTCCACAAATCTAAATTTGTGTTTTTGCTAATACTTTCTTTAATAGTTGAATTGCACTAGTTTATATCATGGAAAATTCTAAGAATAAAACATATGGCTCCTTGATGATAAAATCCTCATCTTCAATTGATTTTATTGTCTATCATGAAATACACTATTGAAATACACTATTTAAGGGGACTTTTAAATATTTCTTCTATAAACTGCATGTATAATTTATAATGGGGATATGCTAGTTTTCAACTACGTAGTAGTAAAAATAATCCAATCCTTAGCACATTACTAGAGGATTGAAAAAAATATCACAACATTTTTCCTTATTGATACATGGTTGGAAATAAACTTAGCAATGTTTATACTATCAACTAATTATTTTCAATTCAACAAATTGAAAAAAAAAGGGGTAATGTTGACATTTCTTATTTTTATTTTCAATCATGTATCGATGGATAATTTTCAATTCTTGAATAATTTTTATTACATGGTTGAAAAAAAAATTGAAAACATAAATGCTATTGGTTAGTTTTTTTTAACTAGGTTTTTTTTGTTAAAGGGGCAACATTTATATTTTACTTTTTATTTCAACCATGTATCAACAAACAATTTTAAAATCTTGTAGGAGTTTTGCTTCTTATACATGGTTAGCATAACACAAGAAGCATACACATTTTTTATTGAAAAAATTTAAACAAAACATTAAAACTCTAATATCGTAGATGTTATTGGTTGTTAACATTTAAAGAACAATTTTTAAAATTTTATTGTATTAATTTTACATTTTATTTTAAAAAAGAAAAAACCTACCTCTTCCTGTAAATTTACCTCCCCATAGATGACATCATGTAGATGATGTATTGGCTCGATCATGTAGTCATTGTATGGAATTTGGATGGAGAAATGTATAGATAGTGTGTTTGTAAACTTTGAAATAAGAAATAAGGTCATTGTAGTTGGTCTAAGAATATTTATAAAATTAAAATAGTTGAATCTAGGTCATAACTCTTGATTGAGGTCCAAATTCTTAATTGAGGTTTGGACCAACCTCCATCAAGGATTTAATTAACCCTATTCAAGACCTCAAATGATTATTTATTGGATGTGAACCATTCAACAACTTGTTTAAGTGCTTGATCAAGGTCTTTAAACCTCAATCCAATACTTGAAAAATACTTTAATTAGGGGTTTTTGTAGTTCATTTTCAATCGCCTCCCCCAAAAATGTGACACATGTATATGGATTCACCCTATAACTAATTTATAGAACTATTGAAAACATTTAGGTGATCAATCACCATATTGACATTCCTCATCTTATGGTCATATAACTTATTCCTTACGAAAATCAATTTCATGAGAGACTTGGATTCATACAACCTCCAAAGCTATCCTAAAGCTCCTTGGTTATACTATCGCCTAAAACATTCATCGACACCAAATTAGACAAGTTTATGCTAATCAATAAAATAACATTATGCCATATGTTATTTCATGCACATCCCACTAATCCATGCACATCCCCAACTTGATCTCTAATAATATAGAAGTAAAAAAAAATTGGCATTCCACAAAGTTGTCTACATAATTTTAAAATAACATATGCCATATGCAAAGGTCTTTGCCACTTGACATCAATTGTTATTTTTTTTTTGGAGACTAGCAACCCTTTTGATGATGAGAAATTCATAACAATGTAATTAATATTATGCACACTCATAAATATACACTTCAATTTAATGTATCTTTAAATTTGATAATATATATATCAATGTATATAATAATAATTTTAATTTTAAATCCATTATATAAAATATGTAATTCTACTTATTATTAATTTCAATTTAAGAAATTTGAATCTTAAAAATAACAAATCTATTGTATATAATATTAATTTTAATTTCAGATCTATTGTATAAAATATGTAATTTTAATTATTATTATTAATTTCAATTTAAGAAATTTGAATTAAAAAATAACAAATATATAACTAAAAACTATTCTAATTAATCATTAATATATATATATATATATATATATATATATATATATATAATAATCCCTTGATATCACCATTACTTTCATATCACGAAACGTTTCTTGTCTTATCATGTGCCTTTGTACTTTTACTTGGATGACCCATTACTTTCATATCACGAAACGTTTTTTGTCTTATCATGTGCCTTTGGACTTTTACTTGGATGACCTCTTATCTGCCTTTATACTTTGACTTGGAAACTTTGTTAAAGTTTTTCAGTTTCGTAGACATCATCGGTGCTCTTTTTTTTAAAGTAAATACCTCTACTAATTTTTGTAACTACCAGATATTCGTGGGCAGAGTTTTGTTTTGATGCGTAGAATTTTTGTTTGAGTGTGTATATATGTGTGTGTGTGTGTGTGAGATGATTGTTTACTAAGATTTAATTGGTTTATTGAACCTTAAGAGGGTAAGTGATTAGTTGTGATTCTTTAGAATTTTGTTTTTGTGCTCGAAAAACATTAAGAAAAACTTTCTATGATCACCATACTTTTGTTGAGTTAAGATGTCAGGAACGTTGGTAGTGTGATCAATATTTTGAAAATGAGATCTAATATGGGTATAGGCTGGACAATCTAAGAGAAAGTGTTTTCATCTTCAACCTTCTTAGTGTCACAAAGATGACACACTCTTTCATCCCATGGCATTTTAGGAATTGACCAACGCCCAATTTCACTATAGAGCTCGTGAGAATTTGTTCTTATTTTAACAATGCTTATTTTTTTCTTTACACTTGACAAAACAGATAGATAATTTTGATCTTCTAGATTAGAGTTGATTAGAGCCTTATAATACTTTAATTTTCTTTTTTCCTCTAATTCTTTATTACACCACATTTTTTCCATATATGTATAAATTATAGTCAATTATTTATATTATAATCCCTTGATATCACCATTACTTTCCTATCACGAAACGTTTCCTGTATTATCATGTGGCTTTGGACTTTTCACTTGGATGACCTCTTCTCAGTCTGCCTTTATACTTTGACTTGGAAACTTTGTTAAAGTTTTTTTAGTTTCGTAGACATCATTGGTGCTCTTTTTTTAAAAGTAAATATCTCTACTAAGTTTTGTAACTACCAGACATTAGTTAAGTTTTGTAACTACCAGACATTAGTTGGCAGAGTTTTGTTTTGTTTTGTTGCACATAATTTCTCAGTAAAGAAATGGATTGCGTGCGTTCTTATGAGAGATGACAAATAAGAAGCACTTAATCTAAGCATTGATAGGGGAGATATTTTGAAAGAAAAATTGATATTCAAAATTATTAGAAATGACAAAAAAGACTGAAATTGAATTTATATAAGGTTGAAATTTTGTTGAACCATGGTGTAGTAGTTGAAATAGTGGTTGTCATGGTAATAATCGTTGGACAATATGTTACTCAGATAGAACATGCGTTCATTTAAAAGAAACTAGTTACAACTAGTTTTTTTTTTGTTCGTTTGAAAAAATGTTATTGCTTTAAATGTGAATGGATGGATTATACCTTTTGGAAAATTTCCCCGGTATTCAAGTCACCAATGGATGTCTCGCCATCATCGCGTTCTTCACGTTGGCAGATGTAAACCTCATGGCGTCATTCTTACGCCCGGCTTTCGTTCCATTTCGGGTCATTAGAAATTTCCTCCTAATTATTATTTACAGAAGTCTTTCTATTTATCAAATTTCAATTATCCAAGTATTTATTGTGTCGGTATCTGCTTACTCACATTTGACCACCGCCATT
Source organism: Picea engelmannii (assembly GCA_009831015.1). Taxonomy (NCBI): domain Eukaryota; kingdom Viridiplantae; phylum Streptophyta; class Pinopsida; order Pinales; family Pinaceae; genus Picea; species Picea engelmannii. The sequence goes on along the minus strand of ML783082.1, from coordinate 244,414 downwards.
TGATTCAAAATAAGCACATGCTATTTCGTCATCAATAACAAAATGTGGTGAAAGTATAGGTTTGAATATCGCCCACCCTCTCACTATTTTCCTTGCAAGACTGCGGTTCTAATAAGAAGCACTTCCCAAGTCTTCCATGATCCATGATGGCAAAACTCATGCAATTCTGGAACTCCATGTGCAGATGTTCCTAATATGAACGCGGCCACCGCTGTTTGAATATGCGGTGTATGTGCAGCTTGGTATTATCTATATCAGATCAAATGTACACAATTTCCACATTATCCTGTCGTCACGGCAACCCGCGGAAGAAATAATGAGAGTTTAGGTAGTAAGAGGAAAGGCAGTTCGTCCACCTATTCGAACCTACGATTTGAATTCAAGTGAAGTTAAATAGCGCCTGTAAAACTAGCCACAATGTTCAGTGATTTGTGGATACCTGGTGCAATGTATGCACTAGATAGTGGTTGGAAAACCTCTCATGTTATACAATTATTTCATTTTTAAAAGATGAAAAATTATAAAAATAAATGTAATAAGTGTAAATTTAGTAAACATTTTGGGTATGATTTACAAATAGTACAAATAAATTCATCCATTTTACCCAAACAATTTATGAGTCTCCACAATAGGTGAGTTCTCAACATTAATTTTTTCATATAAACATTTTAACTTTTTATTGTTTGAGAGTCTTTATCATCCCTTTCTTCATAACAATGAGAACTTAGGAACATTAAAAATAAGTTGTTAAGTACTTGAATAGATCTACAAATATAATCATCACAAATATTGAATACGCAATAGATCTACAGAGCAATATAGAAGAACAATATGCAAAATCTATTTTATTACTATCAAACCCTTAAGGTAAGGCAACACCATACAATGGATGATATTATGGAAGGGATCCTCTCCTATTCACTTACCTCTTCGAGGGAGCTTCCTCCAAATGAGCTTCATCTCACAATACAATACTTCTCTTCATGTCCCATTACATTGTTTGAACCCTTTTATATAGTACTACCATCACCTAAGAATATTCTAGAGGATGAATCTTCTAGAAGTAAAACCTTCTAAGAAGTCCTTTTACATTTATTATATCTAACTACCAATTTATTATATCTAACTACCATAGTGGGCCTTGTTTAATAATATAGTGGATCTAGTCCACCTTACATTGAATGGCCTCCACTATTATCACTATGGGCCATTTGGGCCCCCACACTACATCTCTAGCTACCTTACATTCCATCCTCCTTATGAAAGTGTTGGCATCAAAGCTTGATGTACAACCATATACCAGGGTCCCATCGATAAGTGTAAATCATAATGTTGAAGTAGACTAGAGAACCCGGGTTCCATTGAGAAATGGTAGCCACCATGCTAAAGTAGTCCAACCGCCATTGTAAACCAGGGACCCATGTGCAATTGTTCATGTGAACCCCACATGGAAGATATCGGCACCCAATAACGAATTGAAAATGATGCTCCCAATATTGACACATATCATGTGGATCCAAATAAAAATATTCATCCACATAGTGGGAGATGATCAAAGATGAATATGGAAGGAACAATATCATTGTATAATATGCAGGTTGGACGCTGGTAACTAACTCTTGATGTGGGACATTGATGTTTTCTACAGAAGGTGGAGTAGAGTCATCAAATAAAATATGAAAGTGGTTTTCATTCTTAAAACGACAACTATCCATATACCAATCATCGCAATCGGCCTCAAAATCATATGAAACATATATTTATTGATTATATTCATCCCCGAGGTCTGCCATAAGAAACCTCTCCTGCATTTTTTTTAAAGAATTTTGAATATTACGAAAACTATCATTGAGACCATCTACAAAGTCATCCAATTTGTCATTCAATGTGTCAAACAATTGGGCTTTGAATGCTTCAGTAATCTGTAGAATTTCTTTGAGGGTTTGAGAAGAAATAACCATCTGAGCACCTTATGAAAATTTATGAACTCTGCAATCCCGTCGCCATCTCGAAAAAACCCAAAAAATAGAACAATAAATTACTGCAGAAAATCGTGGCGTTTTCTCGAAAAACCCTGAAAAACTGATGAATTTAAAATGCTCATAACTTTACTTCCCGGACTCTGTTTTGGCTGATTTTTTTTTTTTTTAATGGGGTAAAATTGTGAGAGGAACTCATATATGTAATCTATTTGAGAAAATTCGTCCTTCATATGCTACATAAATAAATAAAAATCGCATTGCAGTCCACAGAAAAAACCCTGAAAAATTGCAGATTTTAAAACTTCAATATTTTGACTTCCCAAACTCCGTTTCGGAATATTTGTTTTTTGAACTTGGGTTTTTTTTCTGAGAAGAAATCATATCTACAACCTGTTTCTACAAATTTTGTACATAAATATATCAAAAATTTATGGAATGTCGCGACCCTCTTTTTTCTTCTCCGAAAAAAAATATGCAAAAATAAAAAATATTTTTCCACAATGTCTGTCAATGAAAGTTATCTGATACCACTTGTTAAGAACCAAATAATGAATACAAAATCACCACAATAGATATAGAAGAACACTATGCAAAAACTCTCTTATTACTATCAAATCCTTGGGGTAGGGAAACACCATACAATGGATCCTATTATGGAAGGGATCCTCTCATGTTCACTTGCCTCTTCGAGGGGGCATCCTCCTATTGAGATACCGCTCCAAATACAATAATTCTCTTCATGTCCCATTACATTGTTTGAACCCCTTTATATAGTGCTACCATCACCTAAGAACATTCTAGAGGAGGAATTTTCTAGAAGTAGAACCTTCTAATAAGTCCTCTTACATTTATTATATCTAACTACCATAGTGGGCATTATTTAATAATATAGTGGACTTAGTCCACTTTACATTGAATGGCCTTTACTATTATCACTATGGGCCCTCTGGAACCTCCCACTACCTCTCTAGCTACCTTACATAAGTAAACTTGTGAACCTCCTATCTAGAGATTCAAACACCTTCATAACAAAAAACATTATAGAAATAATGGAATTATCTTTGTATCTTTGACATACTTTCAAACCTCAATGGATGTAAATGTACCATATGTGTGCTTATTTTCAAACTCAAGAGTCCATCCTTGTACTTTGTTTAAAAAAGAGGATATATGCACTGCACATGCCCCAAATATGCCTACTAAAAACCATGTTAAAAGTAACATCTAAAGTAGTTACAATAGAGGTAATGTCAACATGATCCTCTTGGAACTTTTGATTCAACTTATTTAACTCAATGAGTACATCTACAAGTAAATGGATGCAAAACTGTATTTGAAATATTGTTTCCAACTTGTACATTTCTCCCTGTGACTTCTAGTCTTTTAAGAAAATAGGCATGCGTCTAACAAGTCTTTACATGACCCTAACTCTAGAAATTTGATTAATTTGATGAATTTCTAACACCTCTAATTTAGTGATTTGAAATTATTCCATTATATATTTAAATTCTCTATCTCTTTTAGCAGATTTCCCAAGCCATGTGTACACTTTGTTTGTAAAATTTTCAATATATTTCAATTCTAGAAAAGAGACATGAAGCATCATTTGCTATTAATTATTCTCTATAAGCTATGCAATGAATATCTAATAAATGAGAAACATCTTGACAAAGCTTTGTAGATAAACCTTCACAAGTACCTATCATGGAAGATGCCCCATTAAAACAAAATCCAACTAACTTCATCAAAGATAGATCCATCTCTTCTAAAATATTTCTCACAACATCATACATAGACAAAATTGTCCCATCCTTTATTTGAAGCAAACATATGAATTTTGTTACACATTGACCTCTTCCTTCATTTGTCAAATATGTAACATAAATTTAATCAAATGTTTCTCCATAGTTCGATTAGTATTTTTATCAATCAAAATTAAGTAAAATCAACTATGAAAAAACTAGTCTTTTAATTTTTTTCAATATTTAACTCCTTACTAGTTTGGAGAAAATATTTTCCAAATATTGTATTTGTTTATGAAGAGCATTCATCTATTAGAGGGTAAATCATGTATAGCAACAAAAAACATGTTTTCAATTATTCATATAATTATCCCATTCTCAACATTTATCACTAGTTCTACATGTTTGGTAATTGGAAAGTTTCTTCATTTCATTTCTCCCTCCAAAAGTTGCAAACACAAATTATGAGCTTCTAATTTTGCATGGCCATTTAGACCACTAACTTGAAGAGTGGTACTTCTCTCTTTAGCAAATGGAATGTCTCTTAAATTTCACATACCAAAAACATCTTATTCTTTCATTAGCATTACAATCATTTACAACATAAACCCATGGAAATATTTTGTTTTTATTTGATGGTTATTCTCCTTCAACAAACTCTACACTATTAGATTCATTCTCTTCAGTTGGATGAGCATAATATTCATTTAAGAAATAAGGTTCAATTAGCAAGATACCAAATAATTCAACAATTGATAATTGTTTGCTATCCTTCTTAAGATAATCTATAAAAGACTTTTTTCCACGTTTACACCTATTTAATAAATTCAAAGAATAAAATAAATAAATATATAAATAGAAAACAATAATATATTTAATTCTAAAATGAATAAAATAAACAAACTCAATTTAAAACAAAAATTGTAATCTAAAAATACAAAATACAATAATATCATATAATTAAATATTTATTTTTTTAGTAAATCAATAATTTAAATTATCAACTAAACCAATGCAATCAAATAAACCCATAAATATACAATGTAGACCATATATTGAGATTATATAGTAATGTATATCCCAACTAATACCAATAATCACATTAGAGTAAGTCTCATCATATAATGAGATTTGTTTATGAGGCTAAAGACCACCATATTCTCATGTTACTTAAATGAACTATACAATGCCTATCTATCATTTTCAATTAAATTATCCAATATTGTCCATCTTCGTTTCCCTCATTTATTAGATTTAATGAAGGTTAAAGTATAAAATAAAATTTGAATTTATGCTCTAATGAAAACTAGATACCTCGCATTAATTAATTAATCATTGAAATACAACCATAAATTTACTCTATGCCTTCACCATCATTCATGAATAGTTAAAATAACTACCTTCAAACATATATGATAGAATGTTATAAATTTAGTTAGGTTCCTTAGCTTTGCTAACATAGTTGTGTCGTCACAAGGGATAGCTCGAACGGCAAAGACGTGCACACACTCTTCTAGGTTGGGGAGAGGTCACGAGTTCTAGCGTGGCTACGAGTCCCTCGGGCTGCTGCTTTCCAGCCCCATATCATCCACTATGTGGGGAAGTATCGGGGTGGGTTCCCAGTGGGTTAACTTCCATCTGGAAAAAAACATAGTTGTGTCGTCAATGTTGAGCACAACTATTTCGAAGTGTTTGGTGCTCGTTGTAGAGCATCTTAGCCATTGGAATATCCTATACCACTCAAACAAATTCACATATTGTTTCAAAGGTGTGGATTAATTCTTCCAAACAACCAACAACAAATGTTATTGGACAAAAGTAAATTTTTTTTTAACAACCAACAACAAATGTTATTGGACAAAAGTAATTTTTTTTTTAACACAAAATCTAATCAATTTATACCTTCAACTTCGCATTTAGTTGTTTCAAAATTTTTCGAGAAGCACTCCCCAGCTAAAAAGTACTATGAATGAATTTTAATTAAAAAATAGATTAGCAGATAATAAACAATACTCTTTCTTTCAAGCATTTATACACTATCAAATAAAATTTACCACAATTCACAAGGCTCTGGGTTGGACAATGAAGATATAAATGCAATTAAACACGGATCTCAATTTGAATATATTATCTTAAGTTATGATTGGTTCGAGAATAATTTCAACAACTTGGAAGAGTTATTACTAGCACAACCACATCTATGCCAGTAGAACCACATCTATGCCAGTAGAAGGAACAATTTATGTCAAATTTGTTGTACATTTATCCAAAATTTGCATACCAAAACCTTAATATCAAGACAAGTTTTGAAAAAACAAATTGAATCAATGTTCTAAATTTTATGCGTGCACACACTACCTAAACTTAATTTCAGCTCAATTATCATCTCTTCGTGTGTTGGTTTTAGGTCCATTTTTTAAATTTATAGAAACTGGATTTATTCTGTTTAAATTTTCAAATATTCACAAAATAGACTAAAATCTTGATAAAATTGTATTCTCTAATCGTTTCCACTGACCTAGAAAGAAACACTTGACTTTCAAATGCACTATTTAGGTAATGAGTAAAAATGTTTTGTCTCGGATAGATTCATAGATATCATTTGTCTGTACTAACTTCATGTAGAATGCATTCAATTTTTGAATTTAACCTAAATCCTAAAGAAGATGTGTTGAATGAATATCTTACAACATCTACGATTCTAGTAGAAGATGGATAATCAATATCTTACATGATTAGGGATTCCAACAGAAGATGCCAAAACTCCACAAAACGATTGAAGTTCAACAAATGTATCCTGCGCATTATTACCATTTCAAATTCCATCCAAATCCAGAGAAGGAACGAGAACATCAAAGAGAGTAGTCAAAGCTTTCATATTAGATTATGAAAATATCTTGTTATCTTAATTGGGTGTCTACCACCTCTGAGGAGATCATGGACACCTTTGGATTATTAAATCAAGTAGATTGCTATAGCTTATGAATCTCCCATGTGAGTTTTCCCATTGTGATCCATCAAAATCCATTGTAAGTGAGATTGAATAAATTGGCGCTTAGAGTTCCAGGGACATGTTTGTATGGATCAAGCATGGGTAATAAAAACGACATAAAATTTATGCATGGTAAAAGGCATCAACTTTAATTTATTGAAAGACACCAAAAAAGAGTAGCATGGTCGTATCTTTTCAGAACTGATTGAAATCTCACCATGCTCAGATAAAATATACGAACCAAACAATACGGTGAGGCTATGCTCTCATTATTCAATGAATATGGATTACATCTTTATATAGGAAAAGACTCTCCCGAGTCAGCTACATGCAAACCAAAGACAACTAGACAACTGACTCTTAACACGCCTACAACTGACTCTCACAACTGATGCTTATAACTAGTGCTTACAACTATCGCTTTCTCCATTATTTCCAAGTCTCCCCCTTAATGGAGAATGGATTGACTTCTACACCTAACGTTTCCCTAAACAGTTCGAACTTAATCTTTCCAAGAGGCTTAGTGAAAATATCAGCAACATTTTCACTAGTATTACAATACATAAGAGTTATTTCATTTGACTGCAACTTTTCTCAAACAAAATGATACTGAGCTTCAACATGCTTTGTCCTTGCATGAAATATCAGATTCTTCGCAATATTGATCGAACTTTGATTGTCACATTTGATCATCGTAGGTTCCTTTCGTTCTTCTCCAACATCTTGAAGAAGTCTTCTTAACCAAACAACTTCACAAGTTGTTGCACACAAGGCTTTATATTCTGCTTCGATAGAGGACAAAGATACAATAGGCTGCTTTTTACTGCTCCATGAAACAACCCCAGATCCAACGCTAAACGCATATCCAGTGGTTGATCTTCGATCATCCATATTGCCAGCCCAATCAGAATCTGAATAACCTGTTAACTCAACATTAGATGCATCAGTATACTTAATACCATAATCAAGTGAACTTTTTAGATACCTGAGTAATGCGTTTGCTGCATTCCAATGGATTTCATGAGGTTTCGCCATGAACTGACTTAACACACTCACAGAATATGAAATATCAGGTCTGGTTGTGGTG
>ML783082.1:197825-218291 GCA_009831015.1 Picea engelmannii | reverse complement strand
CCATGCGTGAGGAAAGGAGGAGTTCGATTTACTATCAATGGCCACTCCTACTTCAATTTGGTGCTAATTAGCAACGTAGGAGGTGCAGGGGATGTCCAAGCGGTTTCCATGAAAGGTTCCAACACTGGTTGGCAAGCAATGTCCCGTAACTGGGGACAGAATTGGCAGAGCAACTCCTATTTGAATGGGCAGACTCTCTCCTTCCAGGTCAGCACCAGCGATGGGAGAACCATCACTTCCTATAACGTCGCTCCTGCAAATTGGCAATTCGGCCAGACATTTGAAGGACTTCAATTTTAAGCCATTTTTATCTCCAACAAGACTAACGGAGAAGCAACAAAGCCGAGGTGATGCGAGGATATCACCCGCTTTTAAGTGGTTATTACTCGGAGAGTACATTAGGCAGTATACCTATTGTTGAACTATACGCAGATTGCCGCTGCTTCTGATTGTTGGTGGTGTGTAGAATTGATATATACATCACGTATATTGGTGTGCTAACTTGGGACGGTGATATATTGTATTAGTGGCATATTTCTCCTACATTTCGTAAATGGGGGTGTACACAGTTTAATTGTTATCGCCGATGGCACTTGCCTTGACTTTTACACAAGCGTTGTCTATATGCCTGCAGTCATTGAGTTAATTGGTTGTGGTAGCTATCCTCTTTGGGGTTAATTAATTGAATTTGAAGTATACGGAGTTACATAGTCACATGTATTGCGAACGATCCAAGCATGTTCCGTCGATCGGTGATTAGAGTAAAGCATTATACCAATTAATTTCATACGTAAGTGAAAGACTTCCAAAGCCCTCTACGTGCATCTCGATTTCGGGGGTTGCAATTCATCTTTAAACCTTTCTGACATGTATTGATAATATGAAAAAATATTTATTGTAATACATTTCCTTGCTTAGCACTGCCTCGGCAAATAACGATTACCCGTGTGAATGGTGATTTGACGTTTTTTAAATCTCTGAAAAATATGCACAACCCGGCTGCCAATATGTAGCTCCTTAGCATTATGAAGCAATTCAGATTCGATGGTTTATAGTTTAATCTCTCTAATATTCAATGTTGTTGTGTAGCAGGATGGATATTAGTAGTTGCTTAATAATATAATTAAATTAATTAGAAATAATTCATTTTTTTAAATTTGATTGTGATTTGATTTTTTAATTATAATATAAAAATAAATTAAAAAATAAATGAAATTTAAATATTTTAAATACAAAAAAAATTAAAATATTATATTTTTAATTTTTTTTTATTATTTTATATAATTAAAATTTCGAAAAATTCATTAATTATAATTTATTATTATTTTATAATAATTTATATAATTAAAATTTCAAAAATTTCATTAAAACTAAATTTTACCTTTACACTCGTTAACTGTATACAAAAGAAAATACGCTAAACAACAACACAATTTAACACCCATGAGCGCAGCAATGGAATTTTATCTAAAATACTACCTAAGAGGGCAACGGTCACTGTAATATACATTTTTACGGACAACGATCTAAGGGTGCAATGGTTGATGTATTTGCATTTTTACCATCGGAATGGAGTACTAGCATATTCTGAATCATTCAAACTTCAATTTAAATACTCAAGAATTACATTATTAAACTATGTTTTCATTTTTATATATCGTTAAACTAGCATAGCCACAAAAGTATGGCTCATGAACGTCGATAGGCTATAACAATAGAAAGTAGAAAGAACATGAGTGTCATAGACAAGTTACGCTTCCCATTTAGTTATAAGTAGTTAATACTCATGGGTATTCCTTACATATTTTCCCCCTCGCCTTACTATTACCGTGAGCAATGTTTAGAACTGCACCATTAACTCCGTCTCTAACTCCGTCTCTCACGAGCACCTATTCACTCGGCTATATTTGTTTGGAGCAAATTATCACTAACCTATCATGACACGTTCTTCTTCTTATAACTACCTTCCATCTCATCATTACTACCCTATCACTACACGTTCTTCTTCTTATCACTTCGACTTTATACTCAACTTAGATTGCGTCTTATCACTCTGCCTTTATACTTTGACGTGGGAACTTAATTGACGTTTCCAACTTTATACACTTCATAAGTGTTAATTAAAATGTATTTTAATATTTTCAAAGAAGATGACAATATTATTTTTTATTTTACAACACATTATTAAGTCCATGCATAATTCTTACCTAAAATTCAACGTGGAGTTGATATGTGTCACTTTTAAATAATATACCACAAACTTCTTTCACACAAAATATACCATAAACTTCTTCCAAGCAAAATATACCACAAGCTTCCTCCAAGCAACTTCCAAGTAAAATATACCACAAACTTGTAATTACACCGGAGGTGTTATTATAGGAGAGTTTCTTTTGGAGGCTTCGTCATCTGTCCAACGCCTATAATAACTTGCCACCTGTTCATTAACCATCGCCCAATCGGTTGCCTCCACGTATCACGTATCTTGTCCTTATCTTCTCCTTGACCGACTTCATCGACTCCAAGGCCACGACTGCTAGGTTCCTTCTTCATTGCCTTCTGTCCAATAAAAAAATTGAAATTTGTTCATCAACCATTGGATCTACTGTCCATGTGTCTTTTCTACTGACCCAACTCTCATGTTTTCTCCACCGATTCCAACCTCCTACGTGTATTCTCCACCGACCCAACTACACTTATCTTCTCCACTGACTCCAACCTCCCAGACAAGTGAAATCTTAGCTTAGCTTCCTTGTTCATCGATCACCCTCAATCAAAATATCAGGCTTCCAATGGACATTGCAAGGTAGAGGACAATGCAAGGAAGATTTATGAGAAGAGATAAAAATGATGAATTTAGCTAAATCAACCATTGGACATTGCAATGCAAATATAAGAAAATAGATAAATTTTAAATAACAAAAAATGGCCAAAGAGGAGTTTTTGCAAAGAGCGAGTCGTCCGAGTGCTTGGTCATTTACATGGTGGGATTTGTTTTCCACCTCTCTGAGTGCTTGGTCATTTACATGGTGGGCTTTGTTCTCCACCTCTCCAGACGGAAAATCCCACGACGAGAATCCCATTGAGAACAACAACAAGCTGAGGGAGATGATTCCTTGCAGTTCACAATTCCGATTATTTTCTTTGTAGAACCTCCTCAAGAAGTCTCACTCAGAGTCTTTATAACTTGGCCTGAGTAGAGGTTGTTCTGCTGGATAACAGAGTTGAATATTCTTACTTTCATGTGCAGAGACTTGTTGCAGGTATGTTCTTATTAAGTAAATTTCTAGATCTTTTCCTGACCGGATGTTGTTAGTTTTCTTTTAAGAACAAATCTTGAAAATTTTCTGATGAAATTGACAGATTTTAGGATCATCAGTTGATGACTTTATTCCACTTAGTATAATTGAACCTATAGTTCGGGGGCTACTTTACCATCTAGTTTATTGTGTTGGCTAATGGAGTGTAGTGTCACTTTTCACTACCGAGGCTTTTAGCGTACTATGTAACAATATGTACACGCGCTTCTACATAATTCGTACATGCATTATATAATCACATGCATGCAAGTAGTGAAATACATTTAACTCAGAAAAAAACATTTAATTTTACTGCTACAATTAACAATCCATAGCATTTAACAGTAATTCATATACACAGTGGAAAACATGATAATTTATGTAGCACAGTCATGCAAAATTTGATAAGAACAAAGTTAGATACTTATCTTGTAACAGTGGTGAAATCCACCATCCAAGTGCAGGCCTTCCACGAACCTCCCAGCCTTAGACCACACTGCTCATCATCTCAATAGTGGATCACCCCCGAGCTGGGACCGAGCTCCACCCCAAGGCAAGGAATCCTAGGCTAGGCTAAGGTTACAGGGAAACAACACAGAAATATCTGGAAGGATTCTTCCCAAAGATGCCATCTTACGCCCACTACTACGAGACTCTCATTCCCCACATGCATGTTCCGCTCGGGAGTATACACCTTCACACACACAGTCCATCGGTGCTAACCTCCTCTCTGGGTCTCGACAACAGGCCGGATCAGGAAGTCTCAGAGTCTGAAGTTGGTGATGGACACTCTCTGGAAGAAACCGCTTCCCAAAAAACTCTTTCACCTAGAAGAGTTGCTCACAGGCCTGACAACCTACTTCTTCCCACCACAGTCACCTCCCTCACCAGAAGAGAGGACATACACCAGCTCAGCATGAGCTTACTCTGGTCAATATGCTACGCGCAGTCCAACACTGCGTGGCCGCAACAACACATTGGGAAAAATGAACACGCACTTCCCCAACAGGTTCAACAATCATGGAATCGTATCACCGTTTTTGTTTCGGAATGGTATGAGGGTAATCTTGCAGAGGTCGGACTGGTTCACGCTCAGACGGTCGGGTAGAATGGAGAATATCCCCTCCCACGGTTCATCTCGGCTATTATATTTGCATGCACTAGGGTTGACACTTGTCACCTTGGAAAATGCATGCATTCCCATAGCATGCATCCCTTTTGCATGTTTTCCTATGCCAGGAATGTAGGATGAAATAAAATACACATGTCTTTTGGGAAATAATATTAAAATATCATAACCAGGCTTAAGCCCCCTAGGCTTAGCCCCTAGGCTCAAGACTTAGCCCCCCCTTTTTCCCACCTTCCAGCCCCTAATCCCTTGCCCATTCTGTGGACGCTTAGTCCCCCTTCACTCATTCATCGTGGTCGGTCTGCACCTGGGTGTGTTTATATTTTATTGATTATTTTGCATACATACAAGTACAACAACAAGCTCCTGGCCTTCAAACACTTAGGCTTCCTGGCCTAACAAACACATAAGCCTTCTGTCTTATACAAAACTTGGCTCACCAGCCTATAGAACACATTTACAATTCATTGTATATATCATGATCTGTAACGGGGCTCGGCCTTGGGGACACTACAATCCCCCTCCCCTTATTTTTGCACTGTCCTCAGTGCAACTTTACATCGCATCTGCAAGTTCTTCAAAATTTTCAAAAAGATGTGGGTACTCTGCCCGCATTACTTCTTCATGCTCCCATGTCGCGTCTTCAGGACCGTACCAGGTCCACTGGACCTTTACAATCTCTATAGCTCGATTCCAGAGCTGTTTTCTTTTCCTATCCAATATGCGCACAAGATGCACTTGCAAGACACCTTCTGGTTCCACCTAAATCACAGTCCAATCGATAACATGATTAGCATCAGGTACATATTTCTTAAGAAGTGAAACATGAAACACATTATGTACATTCATAGATGCAAGTAATGCAAGCATGCATGCAACTGGCCCAATCCTTTCTAGGATCTCAAATGGCCCACAAAATCTTGTTGCCAACTTGGCGCAACTTCCTATCTTCAGGGAACTCCTGTTAGTTTTCACTTTCAAGAAAACATGGTCACCCACTTTGAATTCTCTATGGGTTCTGTTACTATCAGCGTAACTTTTTTGCCTATCCTGGGCAACTTTCAGATTCTATTTGATTTTTATCATTTTATCTTCCATCTCTTTGAGTAGTTTAGGTCCAACTACTACTCTGTCAGTTGGATTATCCCAGCTCACTGGAGTGTTGCACTTTCTTCCATAAAGTGCTTCAAATGGACTCATCTTCAGAGATGTATGATACCCATTATTGTAGGCAAATTATACCAAATGTAGGTAGTCTTCCCACCTTGATGGTTTATCCATCACATACATTCTCAGCATGTCTTCAATTACTTGGTTTACTCTCTCTGTCTATCCATCAGACTCGGGATGATATGTTGTACTAAAGTTCAGATTTGTTCCGAATCCTTTGAACAGTCCTTTCTAGAAATTCGAAGTGAATTTCGGGTCCCTATCAGACACAATTGTCTTAGGAATTCCATGCAAGCGTGCAACTTCTTTTAAAAAGATATCAGCAACCTCTGCTTCTCTGTGGGTGGTTTTCAGTGGAATAAAATGGGCAGCTTTAGTAAGCTTGTCCACCACCACCATGATTGAATCATGCTACTTGCTTGTTCTGGGCAATCCTGTGATAAAATCCATTGTTACCACGTCCCATTTCCACTCAGGAATAGGTAAAGGCTGCAACAACCCTACTGGGTGTCTATGCTTAGCCTTAACCCTTTGGCATTCCATACATCTAGCGATGTATTTAGCAATTTCTTTCTTCAACCCCGGCCAAAAATAATGGATTTTGACTGCTGCCACAGTCTTTTGATATCCAGGATGACCATCATAAGTCACGTTATGCATTTCTTTTAGAATTTCTAGCTTCAATTCTCGGTCATTAGGTACATACACTCTGTTTTTATACAGAAGTAAACTATCAGTTCCCAAGGTGTAAATTTCCTGGCTTTGTGGTTTCTCATGCTTCTGTAGCTTTGCTACAAGTCTTTTGTACTGCAAATTAGCATTTGCAACTTCAAGAATTCTGTCTTTAATCTCAGTTCTGTACATGCTAATGGTTGTAGCATGTAATTCGTGCACTTTTATGCTGAGTGCATCAGCCACCTTATTTTCTTTCCCTTTGATATGCCTTATATCAAAGTCATATTCACACAGAAATTCCAGCCATCTAATTTGCCTGGGATTTAAGGTTGGATGATCAAATAAATATTTCAGACCGTTGTGGTCTGTTCTTAATTCGAATCTCTTTCCCATGAGGCAATGTCTCCATTTCCTCAAGGCGTGGATGATTGCTGCCAGCTCCAAATCATGGGTGGCGTAATTCTTCTCATGTTCCTTCAACTTCCAGGATTCATAGCAAACTACAAATCCTTCTTGGCTAAGAAATCCTCCCAGCCCTTCCTTACACGCATCTGTGCACACTACATAATCCTTGTTTGGATCTGCAATCCTCAGGATTGGAGCACTAGTGAGTAGTTGCTTCAATCGCTGGAAGTTGCTCTCACATTCATCAGTCCACTGGAACTTCTTCCCCTTTCTTTGCAAGGAAGTGATAGAATGGGCTATCTTTGAAAATCTGGCTATAAACCTCCTATAGTAGCCTGTCAGACCCATAAAATATCTAACTTTTGTCATATTCCTTGGCACTAGCCATTCTCGAATGGCCTGTACCTTCTCAGGATCCACAGCGATCCCCTCCTCTGATATAATGTGTCCCAAGTAATGGATTTGCTTTTGGTAGAATGAGCACTCGCTCAGTTTTGTGTACAGCTGGTGTTCTCTCAACACCTGCAGCACCATTCTAAGGTGTTGTTTGTGTTCTTCCTCTGTCTTGGAATACACCAAGATATCGTCCAAGAAGACTATGACAAACTTGTCCAGATAACTTCTGAATACTCCATTCATTAAGCACATAAAGACAGCAGGCGCGTTGGACAATCCAATCGACACCACTGTAAACTCATAATGACCGTACCTTGTTCTAAAGGTGGTCTTGCTGATGTCCTCATCCCTTATTCTCACTTGGTGATATCTGGATCGAAGATCTATTTTCGAAAATATTTTTGCATCCTTCAACTGATCGAAAATATCATCAATCCTTAGCAGAGGATATTTGTTCTTGACAGTGACCTTATTCAACTGTCGAAAGTCAATGCACAGCCTCAACGTCCCATCTTTATTCTTCACGAATAGGATTGGGACTCCCCACGGGGACACACTGGGACGAATGTAGCCTTTCTTTAGTAGCTCTTCGAGCTGTAATTGCAACTCTTTCAGCTCTGGCGTACTCATCCTATAAGGAGCCTTCGAAACTGGAGCTGCTCCAGGCATTAGATTTATAGAAAAGTCGATGTCCCTCTTCGGAGGTAGTCTAGGTACCTCCTGAAATACATCTTGGAATTTTTTGAGTACCTTGTGGTTTTCCCAATTCGATACTACATCTTGGGATGCTTCTTCCATTCGGGCTGCAAATAATTGACAACCTTTACGGTAACATTTCTTCAGTTGCATGGCTGAGATTTCTCTGACAGCCATGGCTCTGGGAATTCCTTGGATTGTTACCTGATTTCCCTCTTCGTCCAGACATGTGAACCTCTTGTTACGACAATCCAGAAGGGCATGGTGCTGGTCCAACCAGTCCATCCCAATTAAGCAATCATATGAGCCTAAAGGAAGAATGTTCAATTCAGCCTTAGTGCTAATTCCTTTCATGTCCACTGAACAGGACTTAACCAATTCAGTGACCTTCCTCTTGGTCCCTGTGGCTAACTGCACTAACCAATACTTCTCATGTTTTCTCTTCATTAAATGCAAACTTTCCACCACTCTAGGATCTACATAACTATAGCTAGCCCTCGAATCAATCAAAATAACAAGTGGTCGGTTGTTGATCATACCTTCCACTTCAATCATGTGCGATTGAAATTCCGCTTGCTTATTGTCCAGGGCTGCGTAGATCCTTGGCATTCTGCTACCCATATCCTCCACTGTTTTAGCTTGCTGAACCGTATGTACAGTTCTTGCCTTACCATTTTTATGGGGACAATCTCTGTACTTATGGTTTCCTTGACGGCCCCAACACTAAATGGGCGCCTGTCTCTGTCTTTGTGGTCTTTCTTCAATCATTCTCAGTTCTCTAAACGATGGTTGTCCCTGAAGACTGTTTCTGAAAAAGGATGGCTTGTCTCCCTTCTGCCTCGGTTCTTTCTTAACCCTCTTCTAGTCATCCCAAGCCTTTCGAAAGGTAGGCTTTTCTCTTTGTTGTTCATATAGGCATTTCTCCCTTCTTATGGTTTCTTCCATGGTCTTAGGATCATCGTATTGAATTTTGTCACCAATGGAAGGTGGCAGTCCACTCAAATACCTTTGAATTTTAACAACCTCGTCTTTAATGAATGGGACATACTTCAGTAGTTCCAAAAAACTTCATTCATACTCATCAATGGTCATACTGCCCAACTTGAGTTCGAATAACTCCTTCATCTTTCTGTCATAGTATCTTTTAGTCAGGTATTTCTTCTCGAAATACTTCTTAAATTCCTTCCAAGTGACCTCTTTCTCTCTGATGTGCTGCACCTGCACAAATTGATCCCACGACATGGAGGATTTTCCTTTCAGTTGGTACATTGCAATTCTTCCTTCTGCATGAGCAGAATAATTCTGCAGTTGGAAGTATTTCTTCATGCCAAGCAACTAGGTCTCAACATCTTCCTCCTTTTTATGTTCTCCATCAAATGTGGGAGGCTTAATCTTGTTCATTTCTCCTTTCAATTCCTCCTTTCCAGATTTTCGATGTTTTCTGGTAGGGGACAGGTTTGCACTACTATGTGTCTTACTGTCAGAAAGTCTTTCGGAGCGACTATGATGTCGGCTACCGCTCCTCGACCTACTTCTTCTCCCATGGGTTCTGCGACTCCCCGTCGTACTTGAGTCTCTTCCTTTCTTGAGTTTCTTCTCTATTCTTTCCAAACTCTTTAAAAAATTTAAGTTTAATGCACCCTGCCGGTCCCTGACTTTCATGAGCTTTCGGCTATCATCTCTGCGAGCTTTGGCCTCTCTTTGCAATCCTTCAAGGATTTTCATTATGTGTTCTTCCTTATCCTATTCTTTTCCATGCTCATTGGAGTTTGATCCTTCGACTCCCAGGTTAACATCCTTTCCTTTCTGTTTGTCTTCTTTTTCAGGGGTAATCTGCACTCTTCCCCACTCCATACTCGACATTGGTTAAATGGAATCCTGACCTTCGTTGAACTCTGCACACGCACTGTGCAATTCAATTCGAAGTTTGTCAATCCATTAAACATTCACGAAAAATCCACAATATTTATAACTAATACCAACAAGAACAAAATACATTTCAATTCCATTTGAGTTTTCTGAGCTTCTCTTTTGGCTTTGAAATTTTTGTGTTTTTGGAGCTTTCGTTTTCGACACTTCGGGATTTCGGGTTTCGAGTTTTCGGAGTCTCGGTACCAGATAACTCCCGCTTAACTCTCCGGGCTAGACTCGTGGTTCACACGACCTTCCTTAATACGACCACAGTCATACCTCTTATCGGGGTTTCGGACTTCCCAAGGTCCAAATGCACATGTCCTCAGGATTCGCGATTCTCTAAATCCCGACGCGTTCTTCACACGTTAGCCCTCCTGGATTAGCTTCTGGTCCACGTGACCTCTACCTTGTGACCATAGACAAAATTCTCGTCAAGGTTTCAGGTTTCCGAGTTTCACAATGCAAGGACTTCTTGTCCCTGCGATTCCCGATTCTCTGAATCCCAACGCGCCACTATACGGACAACTGGCTTCCCAAATGGCACTTCCCTCCTTTCCAGCGTACTGACAGCTGGTCGCACGGTGATACCTTCCTCCCTGTTGGGATTTTTTTTTTTTTCGATGGTTCTGATGGCTGTCACTTGTCCACGTCACCGACTCCGTCGTGGCCCCACATTATTTCCTTAGCCTGTTGGGATATCGCGTTTCGCGATTTCAAGTTGCAAGATTATCCTGTCCTCAGGATCTTCGATATGCCGATTTCCAACTCTCTTTGGATTTTTGACACGTGTCCTAAATGATGGATGGTTCAGATCAACCCTCGAGTTTTGCTACTTTACAAAACCACAATCCTTCACTTACCTGAACTCAGATGACCACATTCCCGATCTGGATGACCACACGACACGTGCCCTTCGTCTTTCGGACGGTTTGGATCTAAATCGAAACTTTTGCCCCTAGTCTTTGAGGTTTAACCTTCAGACATCTCCCAACAGATCCTACGGCTGACGGGTTTTCCGGCCGAGATCTAACGGCTCGAACAGTTCCTAACCAACTCGAAATTCTGCATATCGCGATTTCCAAATTTCTTATGTACTTCAAAAGGAATTTTAATTCCTACGTACATTTTTCCAGATCCGACGGTCACAAGGGTTCGCCTTCCCTTCCGAACGGATCTTAAGGTTCTAACACCATTGGTGTAGAGACCTGTCTTCCCGTGGTCGTAGACCACATCAGCTGCAGTTTCACTGCACCGCTAAACCTCCTGAGTTCTTAATAAAAACTCGTCAAGTGTCTCTTTTATGCTTCAGAGCAAACCAGGGTCTGAAATTGGTCCTCCCGACTCAATTTCCCCTCGCATTCTTAGTCCAAAGACCGCTCCACTGGCCCATCTAGGCTCAGTGTCGAAATCTTCGCTCTGATACCAAATTGTAGTGTCACTTTTCACTACCGAGGCTTTTAGCGCACTATGTAACAATTTGTACACGCACTTTTACATAATTCATACATGCATTATATAATCACATGCATGCAAGTAGTGAAATACATTTAACTCAGAAAAAAACATTTAATTTTACTGCTATGATTAACAATCCATAGCATTTAACAGTAATTCATATACACAGCGGAAAACATGATAATTTATGTAGCACAGTAATGCAAAATGTGATAAGAACAAAGTTATATACTTATCTTGTAACAGTGGTGAAATCCACCAACCAAGTGCAGGCCTTCCACGAACCTCCCAGCCTTAGACCACACTGCTCATCATCTCAACAGTGGATCACCCCCGAGATGGGACCGAGCTCCACTCCAAGGCAAGGAATCCTAGGCTAGGTTGAGGTTACAGGGAAACAACATAGAAATATCTGGAAGGATTCTTCCCAAACATGCCATCTTACACCCACTATTACCAGACTCTCATTCCCCACATGCCTGTTCTACCCGGGAGTATACACCTTCACATGCACAGTCCATCGGTGCTAACCTCCTCTCTGGGTCTCGGCAACAGGTCGGATCAGGAAGTCTCAGAGTCTGAAGCTGGTGTTGGACACTCTTTGGAAGAAACTGCTTCCCAGCAAACTCTTTCACCTAGAAGAGTTGCTCATAGGCCTAACAACCTACTTCTTCCCACCACAGTCACCTCCCTCACCAGAAGAGAGGACATACACCAACTCAGCATGAGCTTACTCTGGTCAATACGCTACGTGCAGTCCAGCACTGCACAGCCACAACAGCCCATTGGGAAAAACGAACACGCGCTTCCCCAACAGGTTCAGCAATCATGGAATCGTATCACCATTTTTGTTTTGGAATGGTACGAGGGTAATCTTGCAGAGGTCGGACTGGTTCACGCTTAGACGGTCGGGTAGAATGGAGAAGATCCCTCCCATGGTTCATCTCGACTATTATATTTGCATGCACCAGGGTTGACACTTGTCACCCTAGAAAATGCATGCGTTCCCATAGAATGCATCCCTTTTGCACGTTTTCCCTTGCCAGGAACGTAGGATGAAATAAAATACACATGTCTTTTAGGAAATAATATTAAAATATTATAACCAGGCTTAAGCCCCCTAGGCTCAACACTTAGCCCCCCCTTTTTCCCACCTTCTAGCCCCTAATCCCTTGCCCATTTTGTGGACGCTCAGTCCCCCTTCACTCATTCATCGTGGTCGGTCTGCACCTGGTGGTGTTTATATTTTATTGATTATTCTGCATACATACAAGTACAAAAACAGGCTCCTGGCCTTCAAACACTTAGGCTTCCTGGCCTAACAAACACATAATCCTTCCAGCTTATACAAAACTTGGCTCACCAACCTATAGAACACATTTACAATTCATTTTATATATCATGATCTGTAACGGGGCTCGACCTTGGGGACACTACATGGAGAGAATTGTCTCTGCGTGAACCTTAATTTTACCTTAGCTTCAACTTGACTTGCAACCAAGGTAGAGAAATGCACGAAGCAGTTGAAGGGAAGGAAAAATAAAGCTAAGGAAATGCATGGGGGTCAAGAAGGTCATATTTGTCTTATTACACCGAGAGTGTTTATAAGCGAAGGTTCTATCTTAGATTTTCGTCTGTCCTTATCCAATTAAGGAAGACCCTCTGTTTGACACCTGCCATCGGTTTTGATAGTGTTTTCCAGTACGCCCAAGCCACTAGATGGGGAATTGCGACACCGAGTAGTCGCTTTCATGGTTATTAGGGAGTTAATATTATTTTATGATCGTTTTGAATCCTCCATAGCCACTGCCATCGATTATTCCCGCATTGGTATGTGTATTTGTTGTGTAGTTGATTAAATAATATGTTTCTTGGAATTTGGATCTAGAACTTGGTCATATATTTACGTCGATAAGGTGTACACCAATTGACAATGGGCACAATTAATGATCTTTTAACCTTATTTACCCTTAAACCCTAATCTAATGGCTATGCATTGAAGATGATGGCATATTCTTAGTCATCCTCCAAAATCAATGAGTCAAATTTATTGTTCATAACTTCCTTGCATTTATGAACGCATCTGTTAACATGTTTATTTTTTTACATTTACCTAATCACATTAAAAAATTATTGTAAGGATATATAATTTCCATGTTTAAATGATTAAGGAGGATTAATATATGTGCATGCAACGTTTATATCATTAAGAAGCACTTCACACATGCATGCATTCGTTTCTGATGTTTGAATGACTCTTTGATGCCACAACCTACACGCATTCATTTCTGATGTTTAAAATACCCTCTAATGCCACAACCTGAACTGCCCTTTTCCCACCTCATACGCTTAAAAAATTACCAGGCTATTTGCCAATTTAGAGACAACCCCATTTTCCACACATTTTGTGAGCATTTAACCTCCTACGCACGTTTTTCCCACTTAAATAATTACCAGTTTATTTTCCAGTTTAAAGACAGTCGTTGCCAATTTAGAGACAACCCCATTTTCCATGCATTTTGTGAGTGTTTAACCTCCTACGCACGTTTTTCCCACTTAAATAATTACCAGTTTATTTTCCAATTTAAATACAGCCGCATGTGCCACGCATTATGTGATCCGTTTCGCCTCCTATGCACGTTTTCCCACCTCCTAAGCTTAAATAATTACCAAGCTATAACCACATTTGCCAATTTACAGTTTTTTAAATTTACAGATAGTTGCATGCACACGAAAATAACTATTGTTGTTTACATGGGGGAGGGCACTGGAAATTACTCGCTAAAGCAGTCGATATGTAAGAATAAACCTCTATGAATACATACATCTGTGATTGGTTAACATCTGCAGGGGCAATTTTGATTGTTTTCTGTGTCGTGGATGCTTATTATGTAATGTAATGACCAATTACAGAAAGCACACACATCAATTTACAGGTCTAAAGAGAACTGAAAAGAGCTACAGACTAAAGTGGCTTAACTATCTTCGGCCTGATCTCAAACGTGACAAGATCAGTCCTGAAGAGGAGCATCTAATTATCAAGCTCCATGACCTTTCGGGGAATAGGTATGTACTCATAAAATTAGACCTGCACAAGATTATATGCAATATGCACAAGATTATGTGTGATTTACGAATATGCAATAAAGATGAATATTATATGCAATATATGCAATAAAGATTATATGCAATAAACTATGTGTGTTTTAAGAATTGGTATATACATTAACAATGGTTGTTAGAATACCACACATGTAACCCTCGTCATTAAATTGTTGGACATGAAAACGGGCCGCAATATGTTTGGACATGATAGGGTGAAAGGTACATTAATCCTATCCTAATTTTTCTTAGGAAATAGTATTTTAGGGTTGGGGTCGATATTTAGTATTTCATACCTAATATCGACTGAATATGGACCCCAACCCTAAAACCATATTTCCTCTACGACTTCAATAAAATTGATTGCGATTGTAGACAATCACATTTTTTTTAAACACTAACTTAAATTCCTTAGCGTTGGTGTATTTTGAAGTTTACCGCTGCGTTAAGTTTGGATATCATTAAATGTTATTATATGTGTGATTTACGAATATGCAATAAAGATGAATATTATATGCAATATATGTAATAAATATTATATGCAATAAATTATGTGTGCTTTACGAATTGATATATACATTAACAATTGTCGTCGGAATACTGCACATGTAACCCTCATCATTAAATTCCTCAACGTTGGTGTATTTTGAAGTTTACCACTGCATTAATTTTGGATATCATTAAATGTTATTCGTGACCTAATACTTGCAGAGAATTTATTGTTCTGCAATCACAATACATTAAGAGAATTTATTGACCTAATACTTTGCAGTCTGAACGTTCTTGAATTTCGATGGAAAACTATATTCCTTGGGAATGTTAAATTTATATCTTTCATTTAATGAAAAGTGTGAACGTTCTTGACTTTTGATGGAAAACTATATTCCTTCAAACCGTCTTGACTGAAAAAATAGTATATTCGCTGCATGGCAGGGAGTAATAAACAACTATACCCTTCCCATTTTCCATTAAATTGAAATAAATTCGTTGTACACATATTTTCATGTGGCAAGTGAAAGAAAAAACCACATTAAAGAAAAGTTAACACTGTCCTTGTTTTTCCGTAGCGAAGTTGAACTGACATGTACAGTATAGAGATTTCTACGACTAAAATAGGATGAATCAAATACGCTCAACAACTCATCTTAAAACTTAATTAAAGTGCATAATACTTTAGAGATTTCTACGGCTAAAATCAGATGGAATTTGATGGGTAAATTGTTTGGACAATTTATTCATCAAATACGCTAAACAACTCATCTTAAAACTTAATTAAAATGCATAATACTTTATTTTTGATAAATAGGTTTAAATCAAAAATTATTTAAGGTGCATAATACTTTTAATAAATATGTTTAAATCCTAAAATTTGACTTGTCTACTGGATTTCAAATTCCAACACTAGCCCCATAAACATGTCTAAACCATAAAATTTGAGGTTTTCAATTTCCAAACCTAAACCCAAACTATAGCCGTCACTGATAAATGGATTAAATATAAGTTGTAGGCAACATCAAGATCTCCATAATTTGTTTCAGACCCCTGGGTGAAATCATGAAGATGGGTTACACTTTTGCTTGTTTTATGAGAAGAAAAACTATATTTTCACAATTTCTTCAACTTCCGGCATACAAAAGTATTTTTTTTATTTAGAATTTCACTTTACAGTAAAAACAAAACTTGTGAAGAATTCTGTTAGCTTTCCAATGACTATTTTTCAAAAAAAATTTAT
Source organism: Picea engelmannii (assembly GCA_009831015.1). Taxonomy (NCBI): domain Eukaryota; kingdom Viridiplantae; phylum Streptophyta; class Pinopsida; order Pinales; family Pinaceae; genus Picea; species Picea engelmannii. Next base: position 202,318 of record ML783082.1, on the reverse strand, counting down.
CACGATTTGATATGTCATTTTGACAATTGTTTAACAGTATGTTCCTTAAAAATGAAAGGAATGATAATGAGTTACTTATTTCTACAACAATGTATCTATTATTAAACTTATGTTTTTAAGAAACGAAATATGCTACAACAATCCAAAGAGACTCTATTTTATTATGACTATAATTTTGAATCTAACGGATGAATATTATAATTTCTAGAATTTTTTGAAGTTGACCAAGCTGAAAACGTTGCATATTTTAAACACATGTTTTTCTACATGTTGTATCTATCTTAATTTTTACTTCAAACTAAAATCTAAATATACCCTTTTGAAAATAACAGTTTCAGGATTATGAATATATTTTTTTCCAAATTTTTCACTGTATATTTTTAGAAATATTGATATTTCATTTTACCGAATCATAATGTCTGCTGAAAATATTATGTAGTGATTTTTTTTTAAATTAAATAAAATTAGATAAAAATAAAGAAAATGAAAACAAATTATAGGAATTGAAATTAGATTCAATTTTGGAAATGCTGGTGTCATTTTCGAAACCAAATTCTCAGTATTTGCAGGAGTCTGCAACCTCCAAAGTTCAGTTAAGCTTGGGGCAATTCTCTGGTTTTGGTTTTCAATCCCAATTTCCTTTTTTCGGCCAAAATAATATTTTGGCTGAAAAAATCATATTTCGGCCGAAAGACTAAAATCTAATGGAAATCGTCAAAACTAAACGGTTTCCAAGTTTTTCGGCCGAAATACTGTCGAATGAATTCCGTCCATCGGAAAAAATGAAACGACACGTTGTATCGTTTTCTTTTGCGCCAAATTGTATAAATAGGATTTTGGTCGAACACATTTAACACAATTCATCAGATGGACAAATAGATATAGGCTCGAGGATAGGGATTTCAAAGCATTTCTATTACTGATTGCAGCTGTATTCTTTTATTTCTTTATTTTTTCCCTCTGTTCCATAGGCTTAATCGGAGGATCGATATCGATACATGGTGGTTTTCTAGAGAACTTAAACAAAGTTTCGAATCATATTTTTGGTTTTTGTTGAATAAGGTAAATGATGTTTGTTCAAGTTTTTATCGGAATAACAATTTATATGTTGAAAGATAAATGTTGAGCATTTTTTCAAGGTGAAGTCTTTGTTAAACATATCTTTTACAAATAACTATAAAAGTCATGGGAAACAAAATTTTGCACAAAAGAAAATATGATCGCACTCAAGATCATACTCGCCAAATCAGACAAAGGAAAGAGCTTTATTGGAGAAAGAAACAAGAACATGCAAATATTGAAGAAAGAAATGATGATAATGTCAATAGAGATTTTCGACAAGAAGAAGTTCAACTAGGTATGCATGCACATATGATGATCGAGCACACGACACACATTGGGACTGTATTCATAAATACAAAATTCAAAGTATAGAATTCAAATTAAAAATATTGTAAATAATATAAATGATTGTAATTACAATTTGATGTTTTTCAAAAAATATAAATAGATTTATCTCATAATGTCGAAGAAAATGTTGAAACTGAAATTGAATCAGAAGATGAATCACCTATAGGTATGTGTACATAAATTTAGATTAATACAAGATGAACACTCAAGTATATATAACTTAGTGAATTTGTGTTCGGGTTATGTTTTTGAATATAAACTTTAAATTGAAATATGCAGGAGAATCTATCAACATTGATGATGAAATATTAGAAAATGTTGATACTAACAAATTTGGGAAGAAAAAAGCTAAGCATTATATAAGATATCAAACTAAGAATATATATAATACTTATTTCAAAGATGAATCAGTAATAGTACAGGCTCAACTTTTACTTTCTCTATTGATGTCAAGAAAGTTAAAAGAAGCTACATCATTATTGGGTATTCAAAAGTCGACAAAGGATACAAAGGTGCAACAAAATGTCTTTAACAATATAACTAGTGTATTAAAAGCTTTTGGAAAATCTTGAAAAGAAGATGTCTGTGTTGCACGTAAAACGTTACAAACAACAATTGTTTCAGGGAGAAATATAAAAGATTGTTTGACACTACACATGGCAAAAACATTGGGAACGTCAAGAAAAACATTGCACAAACATAGAAAATTTCATTTCCAAATAGATGTAAATGATGAATTGGCTTGTTGGATAGTGATTTCTAGACAACCCTACAAAGATAGACTTGCAGAAAATGTTAAAGAATTGGCCCGTAATTGTTGGTTGGAAGAATCTCCTGTTTCACCACATACAATGGATGTGTTGCGTTGAAGAATAATATGAAATCAATATGAAGAACATACAAAACATATATTGCCAATGACACAAATAGAATTGTTTAATAAGTTCAAAGAAGATCACAAAGAAGTTAAAATTTTCATCAATACATTTGTGCAACAAAAACAATGGTTTGTTAGACCCATCACTGTCCGTGACACCTGTTGTTGTCGTTATCATGTGGAGTTTGAGTTGTATTACGACAATTTTTTGGATTTTGGTAAAACTTTATGGCTAGGTTCACCTCCTCCTTCCACAGTCCATGTTTTATATCTAAAATTCTATGTGAAAGAGATGATGATGATTTATTTTACAAAAAAAAAAAATGTGTTGGTGGAAAGAAGTGTGATCGTTGTGGAAATCTAAGTTTGTTTCACTCAAAGTATCATATTGATATGAATGATCAATCATTTTCTAATATAAGAGTCAATTGGAAGAGATATGAATATTTGAGCAGCACGACTTCACATCCTTCAAATGTTATTTCCAAAAGGCTTGATTTGAAGGTAGATAAAATTTGTTCGATAGAGTTTTTGAAGAAGTTTGAGGAAGAAATCTATAAATACACCAAGCATTCAAATAGAGCTCGATGGAAAGATCTACAATTGAAACAATCCCGTGAAGTGTTTCCACCAGGGACAATTTTGTCTATAGTTGATTTTGGAGAGAATTACACATTCGCTGCACAAAAAGAAATATAGAGTGAATATTATCATTCTAATCAAGTCACCATATTTGACCATGTTCTATATAGACATGCTCAACGGAGTCTTCCAATCATAGAAAGCACCAATGACAATTGACATGTTATTAAAGAATATCACTTTTATATAAGTGATGATCGAACACACAACACACATTATGTACAACATTGTTTTGATAAATTTTATTATTCATTGAAAAAATGCGAAATCATATTCATTCGACATTCGATATCATCCGATGGGTGTGCGGGTCAGTTCAAATCTTCACAATCATTCTATTGGTTATGTCGTCTTCATAAAAAAATTAATATTACACATTGCTGGAATTTTTTTGAGACTGGTCATGGAAAATGAGAGAATGACGGTGCAGGGGCATGTATAAAACGAGAACTTTGAAGGTATCAGCTGAACCCTCATGTCGATCAATTTGAATCCGCTAAACAAGGTGTTGAATGGTGCAACATGGTGCTAAGCCATGAATATAATACGTCAAGGGATGTGTGCAGGTGTGTCTATATATAAATGTTACATGTATGTACACAGGATATATAAATTTGAACGTGTTCAAATTTATATTCAATCTTCAATCATTTTCTTGAGAGATTTCAAGTTAACAAGTTCTTGTCTTGTCCAGGTATTTTTGGCATGTTGGAATCGAAGGTGTAAATAGATCAATCTCATATGACGCCAATACAATACCTGGGACAAGAAAAATACATTCAGTTAAAACAATAAGTTTTCAAAATGGGTTTGCATTTGATAGATGAAATGACTCTTGTTTTTGTTCAGTTTGCATAGATGACTCAGAATCCATAGATATTTGCGAGAACGAAAATGCAGGATATTTTAAAGCTTGGAGACATATTGAACTTAATGTAAAAGGGAAAATGCCACTTGCAAGCTTAGATGAGATGGAATAAAATGAAACTATAGTGTCAGTTGATGGCGATAGAGTTTTTGATCTTGTTAGAGAAGGAAAAAATTTATGTTTAAATTTTTTCAAATAACTTATAGATACATACTTGTGTTCTAATCTAACACGAATTAATTGTTGTCCAATATATCCAATTATTTGCAGGAGATGTTTTTTCCATGGTTGCACCTATAGACAACACTGAAAACGTGAAATATTATTTGATGTGATGCACGGAACAAAAGATGAGGCTATTAGAAGATTTTGATGATAACATTTTTAAATATGAAAGAGGATCCATTGCATTGAAAGGATATTTTTTTCAAGAAACCCATCAAACCGATACTCATGTTCACTTTCAATACTACCAGTCAGATGTCACAAGTTGTCAATATAGTCATTTGGTATGTGCAACGTGCATAAAGTTAATAGAAGTTCAATAAAAATAAAAAATAAAAAGTTAGAAAATGGAAAATGTCCAAAGTCGATCATGAACGAATAATTGAAGATGGAATACCATTACGTTGTTTTTAAACAAACTTGGCACATGTGTACATTCCATAATTTTTAATTTTTCATTGAAAGTACATT
>ML783082.1:184171-196211 GCA_009831015.1 Picea engelmannii | reverse complement strand
GAATCAATAAATGTAGAAAGATTTTTTTACCTCATCGATGATGCCCTAAATGCACTTTCTCCTTAATAGCTTCATCATTGATCCAATTTTATATGGTGATGAATTGATCTATGTGTTATATTATAGCTTCATTTCATACATTAAAGTTTTAGATCTATGTCATATACCTCCTAACCAATTAATCTCACATTGCTTACTTCTATAGAGAATGTCCCTTCTCATCTCATTTCATGGTTTCCTTTGACTTTGTTTATAGGGTTTCAATTTGTTGTCACCCTTGATTTGATTGGCCTCCTTTAGGTCATTTAGTCTTCTTCTTATGGTCAAATTAACCATGTTTGATATGGGCACTCAAATATTCACATATCCATTGGAATATGATAAACCAATAATTGTTGGAATCAAACTTTACATTGTTCAAATGGTCATTTTAATGATTTGGGTGGATTCAAAGATGTCATATTACTCTAGGGTTTAAATTTACAAATGTTGAGATTACAAACTAACATGCCATGGAATAATGTCACATACCCACTACCATAATCACAGTTTTCATTGATTTCTCAACAATCAGAGCCCCCGAATTACCCACGGAAGGCCTAGTGCAAGCTAGCTCTTTCTCTTTATCTACTCCCATGTGATCGTGAGTCATGATCACAGGTCAAATAGTTCGTGGTGCCTCTTTGTATTTCACGCCTCAGCACTACAGTGATGTCGAATCGTTCGACTCTGCAACTGCCAAACCCCAGCAGGGTTAGCAACTGGCCAATAGGGACGAATCCCTACAGGGTTAGCATATGGCCAATAGGAACGGCCATGTCGCGTGGTTCAGTGGAGTATAGGTGGTGAGAGGGGAAACACGACACGGTGGGCCACATGACAGGAGACGGGTCCCACTTCACACACCACACTATTCGAGACACCCCCCCATTAAAGGCAGAATGGCAAGGGGGGTCCGGAATTCTCCTGAATGTCGTTGATCAAGGTGAATTGATTCTTACCGTTCCCGAGTTGCACATTCGATTCTGGACCCCCCCCCCCCAACCGATAAAATTACAAAAGCAAGGGGGCTCCTGAATGAAGCCTCAGCTGTAGATCTGGGTGACTGGACTTTGGTCGTCCAGATCTACTCGCCACTTACCCTAAGGCACACTCGCGCCCCGGCTTAAAGTTGATGTCTCTTCCCCACATATGACGGTCATTATAGACCCTCAGATCCTCTGAAAGAATATCGTCCGTTCATCGGGATTTATCATCACGAGAGTCTGAACTCTCAACCACGGGACTCCCGAATTCTCGATCCCCGGTTTATCGATGCGGTTAATCTCTCGACACATAGCCTCCTTAAATCAGATGGTCCAGATCTGTCTCATAGTTTCCACCATGGAAAGTCCCGGTCTCTCGTCACCAGGATTCCCGAGTTCACGATTCTCAATTTCCCGAAATGGGAAATCTCACAACACATGGCTCCCTTAAATCAAACAGTCCAGATATTTCTCGGGGTTTCCACCATGGAAAGTCTCGATCTCTCATCACCAGAATTCCCGAGTTCGCGATTCTCGATTTCCCGAACTGGGAAATCTCATGACACGTGGCCTCCTTAAATCGGAAGGTCCAGATCTTATCTCTGGGTTTCCACAATGGAAAGTTCTGATCTCTCATCACTAGAACTCCCGAGTTCTCAACTCCTGATTTCCCGAAATGGGAAATCTTACGACACGTGGCCTCCTTTAATCGGACGACCCAAATCCATTTCGAGGATTTTGCCCTTATTCACTAGGGGTTTAACCCTCGGGTATCTCCTGACAGATCCAATGTCTGTTGGGTTTTCTAGCTGAGATCTAACGGTTCAAACAGGTTCCTAAATTGTGCATTCTCCCATGACTTCCTAGATAGGGAAAATCCAACGGCCCAGATGTTCTCATGGACCTTGGGGATCTACGATCCCGATCTCTCCGCTACCCATGAAGACATAGGAGGTCACAGGGGTATGGCACTTAACATCCTACTTTCTCCTACCAAACCTAACGGTCATGAGTGACCATAGTGTTCCCGATGGAATTTAATCTGTCGATCACCACCTATCAAGGTTAAGACACTTAACTTTCCAGCTTTTTCCTCTTATCTGACGGTCGTGAGTGACCACCGATCTCCCGATGGGATCTCGTCCATCAATTCGATACTTATTAGGGATTTCTTAAGGCCTTGCGCCTTCACATCCTTTTTCCAGGTTCTTGATGGGCTTTTCGAGAAGGGTATCTCTATGGGGAGGTTTACCAGGGAACTAGCTGAGGTAGTTAAGGGTATCTCTCTCTCTCGAGAACCAGGCATGATGTCTGAATTAGATCAGCATGCATATAAATAACAATTTAAGAGAGCATAAGACACATGTAGTCTTTCCATATAAACATACAACTACCAGTATTGATCAAGACACCATACAAACATTCTTATAATGAAGTCATTCACGATTTCACAGCTTATGATCGTAAATGTCAGCATACATATATTTCAAGATGTCAAAGGAAAAACACTTATCAAAAAGTAACACCAGGGATTATGCAACTGCTGAGAGGGGTGCTCATTTCCACCCAACCGTAGGCTCAATGACTCCCAGTGGATTTACCACTAGCCACCCCCGAGCTAAGACCATGATGTTGTGAGACTGTGTCTCTGTTTTCCAGTGACCAGGAGCAAAGGTTACTCTCCTCCCTCTCTGCTATCACTCACTCTGCATATCACCAGAGTTCTCTTACTCCCCTCACGTCTGCCCCCAATCACTTCTCCCCCACACCTTATCCTCTTGCGAGGTTGCATGTGGCACGATTTCCCTCGCGGTGGTCAGGCCTGATGGCTCTACGGATGGGCAGTTCACCTCCCCATCCCTCATTAATTCCTGAGGATCCATCTACATACCAGCCTGCAAGACATTAAATTCGGGGCCAGCGAGCCGCTTTTGGTTCTCTGGGCCAGTGAAGTCCAAATACAGTATTGATTTTCGGTGGAAGTTAACGCCACCTTTCCAGGTGCCTTCCACCACCTCTCTGCAACCATCGTGGTCTCTTTTTCAGCACATCCCCTCTCAGGAGTCCTGCAATATAAATTCATAATGTTATTCACATTCATCGACCTTTTCCACAAGGTCCATTCACATCACATATTCACATTTCTGAGTTTTCCACAGTTCTAGGCTAGTCCAGTTATTTTTAAAAACTGGGGGAAATAGGGTGTTACAATTCCCTCCCCCTTAAAGGAACATCATCCTCGATGTTCTTATCTTTTAACATGAATTTCATGTATAGAAGTAAACAAAATTGGATATGCCTGTCTCATGGCATCCTCCATTTCCAATGTAGCCTCATCTAGGCCAAAATGTCTCCACTGCACCTTTACCTGTGCAATGGTTCGGTTCCAGAGTGGGGTTTCCTTTCGGTCCAATATGCATTGGGGTTCTAGTAGAAATTCTCCCTCCAGTTCCACCTAGATCACAGACCAGTCAATTATATGATTAGCATCATGTACACATTTCTTCAATAATGAAACATGGAAAACATTATGTGCTTTTACTGTGGGAGGAAGTTCTAGCCGATATGCTACAGGTCCCACTCTATCTAGAACCTCAAAGGGTCCACAATACCGGGGTGCCAACTTGGCACAAGCTCCCATTTTCAAGGAACTCCTTCTGGGCTTAATTATGAGATATACATGGTCTCCCATTTTGAACTCTCTTGGAGTTCTCTTATGGTCGGCATAACTTTTCTGTCAGTTCTGAGCGAACTTCAGATTTTGTTTTATCTTAGTCACTTGTTGTTCCATTTCTTTCAACATGTCGGGTCCAAAAAAAATCCTATTTATAGGATTACTCTAGCTGACTGGAGTATTACACGACCTACCATAGAGGACCTTGAAGGGACTCATCTTTAAGGATGCTTGGCAGCCGTTGTTGTAGGCGAATTCTACCAATGGCAGGTGGTCTTCCCATTTCCTGGGTTGATGCATTACATGCATCCTTAACATATCCTCTAATATTTGATTCACTCTTTCTGTCTATCCATCGGTTTGAGGGTGATAGGCGGTGCTAAACAACAATTTGGTCTCTAAACTAGCGATCAGTGATTTCCAAAAATTGGAAGTAAATTTTGTGTCTCTGTCAAACACTATCTCTTTCGACATACTGTGCAGTCTGAACACCTCTTTCATGAATACCTGGGCAATATCTATCGCCTTCCAGGTTGATTTGACGGGGATGAAATGAGCATACTTGCTCAGTTTATCCACCACTACCATAATGGCGTCATTTTGTTTGGTTGAAGTTGGCAATCCAGTGATAAAATCCATGGAGATGGTTTCCCATTTCTATTCTGGGATGGGTAAAGGGTGTAATAGTCCTGCTAGGTGTCGATGTTCTACTTTAACCTGTTGGCACTCTATGCATTGGGCCAAATATTTGGCTACGTCCTTCTTCAATCCGGGATAATAAAAAAAATTTCGGGTGCTAGTGATCATTTTCTGGTATCCTGGGTGACCAGTATATGGTCTTTTATGTAGTTCATCCATAATGAACCTCTTCAAGTCATCACAATTTGGAATGTACATTCTATCTTTGTAAGTGATCAGACCTCCTTCGGTCATCTGGTAGCCTTCATATTTTACTCCACCGGGCTCTTGCTGTAGGTACAGGGTCACAGTCTGAACGAAGGGTTCTGTCTCCTGTGCATTTCTGACTCTATTCTTGACATCTGTCTCACAGGTACTCACAGCTACCAGGTGAATTGTTTTCATGCTTCTGCTAAGGGCATCAACCACCCTATTTTCTTTCCCTTTAATGTGTTTGATTTCAAAATCAAATTCGCTAAGCAGGGCCATCCATCTAGCTTGTCTAGCATTGAGATTTGGTTGGTCAAACAAATACCACAATCCACAGTGATCTATCATAAGTACAAATTTTCTTCCCAAGAGGCAATGCCTCCACATTTTCAAGGCATGTACTATGACAGTCAGTTCTAGATCATGAGTCACATAGTTAACTTCATGTTCATTTAATTTTCGGGATTCATAGCAGATCACACTTCCTTTCTGCATAAGGACTCCTCCGAGCCCTTCCTTACAAGCATCTATGCACACAAGGAAGTTAGATTTTGGGTCAGCTATTTTCAACACGGGTGCATGGGTTAGTAGATGTTTCAGGGTTTGGAATCTTTCTTCACATTTTTGTGTCCACAGGAATTTTGTCCCCTTCTTCTGGAGGGCAGTGATTGGACAACCAATCTTGGAGAATCCTTTTATAAATCTCCTATAGTATCCCTCTAATCCCATAAAGGATCTGATGTCTGAGACATCCTTTGGGGTAGTCCATTCCATGATAGACCTGATCTTATCAGGATATACTGCTACCCCTTCCTCGGACAGAACATGTCCCAAGTAATGTATTTGCTTCTGAAAGAAATCACATTTGTTGAATTTAGCATAGAGTTGATGCTCTTTTAGCACTTGGAGCACAATTCTAAGATGCTCTTCATGTTCTTCTCTATTCTTAGAGTAGATTATTATGTCATCAATAAAAACTAGTACAAATTTATCTAAAAATTTACTAAGTACATTGTTCATTAATCACATGAAAGTGGCAGGGGCATTGGTTAACCCAAATGGCACTACCACAAACTCATAGTGACCATACCGTGTCCGAAAAGCAGTTTTATGGATGATTCACCCTTGATTCGGACTTGATGGTATCCCGACCTCAAGTCAATCTTTGAGAAAATATATGCACCTCCCAACTAATTGAATAGATCATCGATCCTGGGTAAGGGGTACTTGTTCTTTATGGTTACTTTATTGAGTTGTCTATAATCTATGCACAGTCTAAGGGTGCCATCCTTCTTTTTCACAAACAGGACTGGTGCTCCCCATGGGGACATGCTGGGTCGAATATAACCCTTATCCATCATTTCTTTCAATTGCAATTTTAGTTCAACTAACTCAGGTGTGCTCATTTGGTAGGGTGTCTTAGACATCGACACCGCTCCTGGTGCGAGCTCTATCGAGAAGTCAATGTCTCTTCTTGGAGGTAGACCTGGTACCTCTTCCGGAAACACATCTCTGTATTCTCTCAGGATAGGGTGATCATCAGGGCTTGGTTTATCACCTTCGATTGTTTTCAACACTTGTATTACATATAGGGGACATCCTTTTTGGCAATATTTTCTCATTTACAGGGCTGATATTTTCCTCACTGAGACAGGTTTTCGGATCCCTTGAAGGGTTATCCTTCTCCCTTCTTTGCTCACACATTCTGTGGTTTTTTGGTAACAGTCCAGTCTGGCTTTATGGGTGACCAGCCAGTCCATACCAATCAACAGATCGTATGATCCCAAGGGTAATATGTTAAGGGTTGCTTGGGTGGGGAATTCACCCAACATTAACTGGCAGGCTTGTATGACCTCTACTACCCTTCTTTTGGTGCCAGTGGCTAACTGTACCAACCATGGCTTGGTTTTTTTTTGTGGTTGTAGCTTACACTTATCAATAGCTCTAGGGGCTATATAACTCAAATTTGAACCAGGGTCAATCAAAACAGACACCAAATGGATGAAAATCATACCTTCTATTTCCACCACTGAAGCTTGGTGGTCAACTTGGTTATTATCCAATGCTGCATAAATCTGCAGCACACTCCTTGCCATGTCATTGACTGTGGTAGCTTCTTGAATGTTATAAACTTTCTGACTGTTCTATTGTCGGTGTGGACAGTCTCTCAGGAGATGCTCTTCTCTGCAACCCCAACATTTCATAGGTTCTCTCTTTGGGTTATCCATCTTCACTGGTATAGGTCCAGAAGTTTTATTTCTGTCCGATGAGAGAAATTTCTATTGGAGTACACTCCAAGCTGGAAAGTTCATTATGGGTTTCTTATTGTAGGTCTTAAATCCTGAGGATTTGATCCCCTTTTTCTAAAATCTTGAACCACTCTTTTGTTTCCAGTCTCCACGAGACTCTGCCCGATGTCCATATTGTTCATGACAATATGTTGCCTTTCAAATAGTGTCTTCTAAGGTCTTTGGCTCATCAAATTCAATTCRGTTCCGGTATTCCTTGGGTAGCCCACTGATGAAGCATTGCACCTTTGCCTTTTCTTCTTTTATATAAGGTACATACCTCAACAAATCAAGGAATTTGTTGACATATTCTTCTATAGTAAGTTGTCTCAGTTTGAGTTCATAAAACTCTTTAGTCTTTTCGTCAAATTGTTTCCAGGACAGGTCCTCCTTGTGGACCCCTTTCACATTCTTAAGATCTTCCCACCAGATGGAAGCTTTTCCGTTCAGATTGAACGTGGCCACTCGGGCCTTCAAATTCTCTAAAAAATCATGGACTCTGAAATATTTCTCCAGTCCAAGTAGCCAAGCCTCGGCTTCCTATCCCTTCTTTATCTCACTGTCGAAGGAGGGAGGTTTGACCTTTCTGAATTCCTCAAATTTATGACCCTTGAAAGTCTTTTGCTTTTTTTGTTTTCTTCGAGAATAGGAATCAGTCTGGCTGCTAGAAGAGCCTTCTGAATTGCCAGCTTCCTTCTCAGAAGAATCATCTGGCACTGGTCCTTTGCCTCTGGGGTGGACCTTTCTTGAGGTTCTCCTCTTAGTATGGCCACTGATATGACCATGTTTCTGCATCTCGGGTTCATGTTGCATCTGTGGCTATAGGTCGGATAAGCTTTGCAGTAAAACTACATTAATTTTAGTTTGATTTTCTTGTTCTTTCATCATCCTTTCATTGTCAGCCTTGCAGCTTTGCAATTCAACCATGAGACTCCTCACAGTCTCAACTAAATCTGGAGGGGTTCCTATTGCTCTTCTTTCGTCAAACTCTTTGTCTCTATTGTGGGAGCCTTCTCCCACCTCTTGGTGGGTCACCATTCTCTGCATCTGTAAATTCCTGCAGCTGATCGTCTGCTTGGGTGAAAAGAAAAATGTTGGTTATTAGTTAAGAGTTAGATACATTTTAGAACCTACGCATAAATTCATAACTCTTCACATGCATACACAGTCGGGTTCTCATTTCCAAGTTTTGATCTTGGATAAGAGAGTTAAGTTAGGGGGTTACTCCTCTTAGGAGTGCTTCGAACGAAGCTTATGCGCAACTCATTCATGAGCCCAATCAGGTCGAGTGTTGTCACCATGCTATGATACCACTTTGTCACATACCCACTACCATAATCATAGTTTTCATTGATTTCTCAACAATCAGAGCCCCCAAATTACCCACGGAAGGCCTAGCACAAGCTAGCTCTTTCTCTTTCTCTACTCCCATGTGATCACGAGTCATGATCACAGGTCAAATAGTTCATGGTGCCTCTTTGTATTTCGTGCCTCAGTTCTATAGTGATGTCGAATCGTTCGACTCTGCAATCGTCGAACCCCGGTAGGGTTAGCAACTGGCGAATAGGTAAAAATCCCTATAGGGTTAGCAAATGGCCAATAGGAATGAACCTGTCATGCAGTTGAGTGGAGTATAGGTGGTGAGAGGGGAAACACGACACAGTGGGCGACGTGACAGGAGACGGGTCCCACTTCACATGCCACACTATTCTAGACCCCCCCCCATTAAAGGCAGAATGGCAAGGGGGGTCCGAAATTTGCCTGAATGTCGTTGATCAAGGGGAATTGATCCTGACCGTTCCCGAGTTGCACATTCAATTCCGAACCCCCTCCCCCCCCCACTGCTAAAGGCAGAACAACAAGGGGGCTCTGAAATGAAGCCTCAGCCGTAGATCTGGGCTGGTGGACTTTGGCCATCCAAATCTACTCGCCACTTACCCTAAGGCACACTCGTGCCCCGGCTTAAAGTTGACATCTCTTCCCCACATCTGATGGTCATTATAGACCCTGAGATCCTCCGAAAGAATCTCATTCGTTCATCGGGATTTATCATTACGAGAGTCTGAACTCTCGACCATGGGACTTCCGAATTCTCGATCCCCGGTTTCTCGATGTGGTTAATCTCTTGACACATAGCCTCCTTAAATCGGATGATCTAGATCTGTCTTGGGGTTTCCACCATGGAAAGTGTCGATCTCTCATCACCAGGACTCCCGAGTTCATGATTCCTGATTTCCTGAAATGGGAAATCTCATGACACGTGGCCCCCTTAAATCGGACAGTCCATATCTGTCTCGGGGTTTCCACCATGGAAAGTCCTGATCTCTGATCACCAGAACTCCTGAGTTCGTGATTCCCGATTTCTTGAACTGGGAAATCTCACAACACGTGGCCTCCTTAAATTGGACAGTCCAGATCTTATCTCGAGGTTTCCACAATGGAAATTCCCGATCTCTCATCACCATAACTCCCGAGTTCTCAACTCCCGATTTCCCAAAATGGGAAATCTTATGACACGTGGCCTCCTTTAATCGGACAACCCAAATTCATTTCGGGGATTTCACCCTTATTCACTGGGGGTTTAACCCTCGGGTATCTCTTGACAGATCCAACGGCTATCGGGTTTTCCAGCCGAGATCTGAAGGTTCAAACAGGTTCCTAACTTGTGCATTCTCCCACGCCTTCTTGGATGGGGAAAATTCAATGGTCCATATGTTCTCATGGACCTTGGGGATCTACAATCTCGATATCTCCGCTACCCACGAAGACACAGGAGGTCACAGGGGTATGGCACTTAACATCCTACTTTCTCCTACCAAATCTAACGGACATGAGTGACCATAGATTTCCTGATGGAATTTCGTCCGTCGATCACCACCTATCAAGGTTAAGGCACTTAACTTTCCAGCTTCTTCCTCTTATTTGATGGTCGTGAGTGACCACCGATCTCCCGATGGGATCTCGTCCATAGATTCGATACTTATCATGGATTTCTTAAGGCCTTGCGCCTTCACGTCCTTTTTCTAGGTTCTTGATGGGCTTTTCGAGAAGGGTATCTCTATGGGGAGGTTTACCCAGGGAACTAGCTGAGGCAGTTAAGGGTATCTCTCTCTCCTGAGAACTAGGCGTGAATTCTGAATTAGATCAGCATGCATATAAATAACAATTTAAGAGGGAATAAGCCACACATAGTCTTTCCATATAAACATACAACTACCAGTACTAATCAAGACATCATACAGACATTCTTATAATGAAGTCATTCACGATTTCACAGCTTATGATCGTAAATGTCAGCTTACATATATTTCAAGATGTCATAGGCAAAACACTTATCAAAAAGTAACACCAGGGATTATGCAACTGCTGAGAGGGGTTCTCGTTTCCACCCAACTGTAGGCTCAGTGACTCCCAGCAGATTTAACACTAGCCACCCCCAAGCTGAGACCACAATGTTGTGAGACTGCGTCTTTTTTTTCCAGTGACCAGGAGTGAAGGTTATTCTCCTCCCTCTCTACTATCACTCACTCTGCATATCGCTAGAGTTCTCTTACTCCCCTCGCGTATGCCCCTAATCGCTTCTCCCCCCACACCTTATCCTCTTGCAAGGTTGTGTGTGGCGTGATTTCCCTCGCGTTGGTTAGGCCTGACGGCTCTACGGATGGGTGGCTCACCTCCCCATCCCTCATTAATTCCTGAGGAGCCATCTACCTACCAGCCTGCGAGACATTAAATTCGGGGCCACTGAGCCTCTTCTGGTTCTCCGGGCCAGTGAAGTCCAAATATGGTATTGATTTTCGGTGGAAGTTAATGCCACCTTTCCAGGTGCCTTCCACCGCCTCTCTGCAGCCATCATGGTCTATTTTTCAGCACATCACCTCTCAGCAGTCCTGCAATATAAATTCATAATGTTATTCACATTCATCGACCTTTTCCACAAGGTCCATTCACATCACATATTCACATTTCTGAGTTTGCCACAGTTCTGGGCCAGTCCAATTATTTTTACAAACTGGGGGAAACAGGGTGTTACAAATAATCTCTTCTTCACTTCATCCAATTATTCCATACAAGAATTGAATATTTTTTAGCATTGCTCTTTCACTTTGAATTTTAGCTTTTAAGGGATTTTGGGATGCTCAAGGTATTTAATGGGAATAAAAAAGATTAATGCAATTTTTCTTGAGGCCTCCATAAGTCTTTTAGATTTTGTGACTAAATTCACTACTAAGGGTGATAAAATTTTTTACATAATCACTAAATAAGCTTGCTTGTACTCTTTAACTAGTATGTAGTGGTTCTTGTGTCACTAATATATTGGATCACTGTTAGAGCAACTATGTATTAACAAAAATGACAACACACATCCAAAGGTAACACATCAAACTCTACTTTGTCAATATAATATGTTGAGAATTCAAAATTCACTTATATTGGATCCATAAATCCTTATTTTTGTTAAGTCAACCAAAGATGTAGGGTTCAATATATGCAATTGTATGAAAGTTACCCTTCTTGATTATTGCTTATAAGATTAAGATTATTGCATATAAGATTAAGTAGTGATGGTTGTATATAAAATATTGTGGTGATTTTCTCTTACTTATCTAAATTTTGATGAAGAATTTGTTTTAGTCTATACAATTGGGATGGACAATTGAGAATAGAGAAATACCTTAATTTAATGAGTCATTTATTGATCACTACTTTCCTTCTTACTTCACAGATGCACCTCACATGTTTTTAGGGATGAAATCTTTAACAATCTTATTTCAATTGTTCTATAATATTCTATGGTAAACACAAAAATGAAAATATTCTTCAGAGTATTTATGTATCCTTCCTTTCAATATTTAGAGCTAGTGTTTTACTCTATAGTCCCATCACTCAATGACATATTTTTATATCATCCTTTGTAACAGTATTGTTTCAATATTTAGAGTTAGTGTTTTACTCTATACTCCCATCATTAAATGACATATTTTCATATCATCCTTTGTAACAGTGTTGTTTGTCTAGAGTGAAGCTAGTATTAAGAATGTTGTTGATTTCCTTTAATAGTAGTTTCCTTGAACTACTATTGAAGGAAGTTAACTTTGTCATTTTTTTACAATCAATTATGAGAAATTGAATATGAGACAAAAATTGTTATTTTGAATTCCAAA
>ML783082.1:162785-179735 GCA_009831015.1 Picea engelmannii | reverse complement strand
GCTCAGGCAAGGACTGATGACTAAAGGGATAAGGGACAGAAGATAAAACATCATATCCCTAAGAAATACTGAGAAAATTCAAAAGTGTTTATAATTTATAATCTTATAATTAATATCATACAACCTAAGAAAACACATAAACACATGTGTATGGTGCATCTACAATAACTATTGAACCAATTTATTGTCATTAGGAAGTGGGCATCAAATGACATGTAGAAGTTGAATTGATTGTTCAAGTGGCATGTAAAGAAGATGAAAAATTGTAACTATCTCTCAGAGATTGAGAGAGAGAGGTAGAAGTTTGAAGATTACAATTGAGAAAGGATGAAATTATAGGTGATTTAAATGTGTTGAGATGGTATGTGACATGGGACATTTAAAAATTTAAATGTGTGCTCTATATGATCTTATGTTTTGTTAAATGATAACATGAAAGTTTGAAAAGAGAAGTTATGTCAGTGTAAGATTGAAATCTCACTCAACGGGATGTTTTGGCCTTCTGCTTTCTTGGCTTATTATTAAATGAACATTCCATAAATGTAGCAAGCAATCAAATATGAAAAGGAATCCCCAGTCATGACATTGAATTCATTTTTGTGCTTAGCCTCATAGCTACATGATATTTTCAAGGTGCTTGGGCTTCAACGGACCATTGAAATTTATGTAATACAGGTAGGAATTACACCCATAGTTGTATTATATGATGTTCACACTAGTTAAATTAAGAATCCATAGATGAGAATGTAAAGATAAAGATTTTGGATTTCAATTTATGTTGTCAACCTATAGGTCCTTATCCAAGGGGCGTGCATTCCCCATAACCAAATGGGGGGAATGGATGAGTAGATATAGGGGATTTCCCCCATTATCTCAATGTTAACTATTACTCATGCTAGTTAATGGACTAAAAAGCTATTATTGAACACAAGCTATAGTTCAAGTTGATGTTGTTTTTCTCTCCAAGGTATAAAGGCCTTGGGTTATGAGGGGGATAAATAGTGGAAAATAAATCAATGTCACATCGGTAATCAAATTGTCATTTCTCACAAATCCCACCACTATGATAACCCACACCCTCAAGAGTAGAGCTAGATCAGGTAAATAAAATTGAGGGGAAGAAATCAAGGGCCTATGCGACCTTGGATTCATGTAAGGTGCTCTCCTTTAGCATCATTTGATGACTAATTATATGTAATTCCATCCCAAGGTCAATTGATCTAAGGATTCCATTAGCGATGACTCATATGAAGTATCTGAGATGTATACTAGTTGGAAACATTCCTAGCCAAGAAAATCTTGGTATAGTAAGGAAGAAGGAAATTTACTACTTTTGGGAGAACACAATGTCTTTGTCTAACATAAGAGCATATTTGTAAATAAAAATCTATACTTATCATGAACTATACTAAAATCACTACTAGGAGAAGCTTATGCTTGAGAAGCATCCACAAATCATGCTAACTACTACAGTTAATGAAGTAGTCCAAATTGTTGGTGAAAGTTGAAACTTCAAATGCTCCATCCATGGAGAGATCTAACTTCAAATAATCACCAACATATAGCTACCAATGCATGAGATCCTAATGCTCCATCTAAAAAAAATCTTTCCCAACAAATCCATCTCCAGATCCCAATGTTATAGTAGTTGTTGTTAAAGTGGTGCAATATACATCTCTCACTTCAAATGATTATGAATATATATTGGCTTGAAATATTTAGTCTTGTGTTACTATTCACTTTACTGGTCCCATACTTCGTTGGATTCATTTATATGAGAAATTGGTCATGCTATTGGGAAAAAATACTATGAGGACGTTATGGCACTTAGAGGAGGAAGTTACAGGTTATAACATGTTTGAGGATCCAGGGATAATGGTGAGAGGTAGCGATGAAATGTAGAAATGGAAGGTCATGACAAGTGTGATCCGACTTTCTGGTCAAACCAATTAATAAGCATTTAATATGGGACGACGGACCCATTAATAAGTGGAAGCATTGTAATGATAGTTATTTAACTTTAGTTTTTTAAATATTTTTTGGACTTTGATAAATACTTCAAACATACAGTTTTCCACCAGGATATTAAATCTCATAATTATTCTCTAAGCCAATAAAAAATTATAAATTAAAAAAATTAAAATGACAGTTTGCAATAAAAATAAATAACTATTTTTAAAAAACCATGAAAAACATATACAAAATTAAATGCACATAGAAAAATTCAAAAGTCTTCCACCATGATATTAAATCTCATAATTATTCTCTAAGCCAATAAAAAATTATAAATTATAAACACAATTTGCAATTAAAATAAATAACTATTTTTTAAAAACCATGAAAAACATATACAAAATTAAATGCACTCAGAAAAACTCAAAACATGTGAAAACTATAATACTTGACCTAATAAGGATTAAAAATATATTAACGAAGCGTGATGTTATTTCAAGTCCATCAAAAATAAAATCTGTATAAATTTAGGTATAATCCCATTATTTAAAAAATGTATATAAAATTAAAATGAATATGATAATTGAGACAGATGCCAATGTATGTAATACATTTTATGAAGTCACATATAACTAACAAATATTAATAATGTGACAATCTATAACAAAAAACAACAACAACAAATTTTTTTTTTTATATAAATTTAGGTATAATCACATTGTTTTAAAGATGTATATTAAATTAACAAAAAAAACCAATCTAAATAAGATCTTGTATAAATAATCACATTGGTTTAAACATGTATACAAAATTAAAATGTACCAACATAAATAAAATCTTGTATAAATTTAAGTATAATCACATTGTTTTAAAAATGTATAAAAAGAAAATGTATATAATAGTTAAGACCAATGCCAATGTATGCAATCAATTTTACAAAGTTACATATTATTAATATTTATATAATAATATAAAAAATTATAAAAAAACATCAAAGTACTTTTTAAAAAATGCCTTAAACATCAACTTAAATGTAATTTTTGTAAAAATAATGTCAATATTTTAAGTATTTCATCTAAGAAAACCACCAATGTCTTCATCTAACCCAATGTTTTCATATTGTATATATACAATGATATCTACATTGGTTTTCCAAACATATCAGCATCATCCTCCACACGCTTTTGAAAATTCGTTTGAATAGGACATCATCATATCAACTTCAACAAGCTATTGAAAATTCGTTTGAGTAAGACACCATCGCTTCATTGGTGCGAGTTGGAATGTCCAATGTTTGAACTATGATGACATATTAATGCAATTATGCAAGTGATAAAATTTGTTAAATGGATGTTAAAAAGGGTGTGGAAGTTTCTCGAAGTCAAAAAGTTTACAAGATAAATTATTTTTTAGTTGAAATTATTTTTTTAATTTTATAGGAATTTTGTTAGAATTTATGGTGTCTTCTTTTTAGTTGAAATTACTTTTTAAATTTTATAGGAATTTTGTTGGAATTCAATTACTGATAGATGCTTGATTTCTACTTCAGAAGTTAGCTAGATCTTGGTGAGGCCTTTACAGTGACATGTGTATGTGATGGCTACTTTGTTTGTTGTTCCAGATAAATGTTTATTGAATGTTCATTTATTAATAAGCCAAGAAAGTAGAAGGCCAAAACATAGATAATTCGTTTAGCTGTTGAAGCAAGATCAATTGCTGATAGAAGCTTGATTTATGTTTCAAAAGTTAGCTAGATCTTGGTGAGGCCTTTACTGTGGCATGGGTATTTGATGGCTACTTCGTTTGTTATTCTAGAGAATAGTTTAGACCTGGGGAACGCCTTTGCATGGGTTATGTCAAACGACAACCAATGTAGATTCTTATTAGTGCACGATCATGATTTATCAGCGTGACTTGACTGATGCAGATAATGCTTACAATTCTTTTAAACTTTTATTAACACCAAAATGCTAGTTTTTGTGATGGATGGTCTTTCAAAGGACCAAAAAATGATAACCTCTGTTAAAATAGGTTTTTCATGCAAGACATTTTGTGAATTGACCTCTGGTTGATAGGCTAATTTGAACAGGGCAATGTCGTGGGCACCCAACTGCTTGCCCACAGGGCTAGGCCCTCGCGACCAAGTCAAAGTCCAGTGGACTGTGACTTGGAAACGAGGTCCTAGCCCTATGGCCAGGTAGTTGGCGTGCCCACGGCATTGCCCTGAAAGGTCGCCTAATTAATTAAATTTTAATTTAAAAAAATAAATTAAATTTGGCAGAAAAATAAAAATATAACTAAAAGTTTGTTTAAAATATAACTAAAAAAAAATAAAAATAAAAAAATAAAACTAAATCTAATTTGAACAAGGCAATGTCATGGGCACCCAACTGTTTAACTAAAACTCTGTTTAAAATATAACTAAAAGTAAAATTAAATTAAAAAACTAAAACTTAATCTAATTTGAACAGGGAAATGCCATGGGCACCCAACTGTTTGGAAACAGGGCTAGGCCCTCGCGGCCAAGTCACAGTCCACTGGAATGTGACTTGGATGCAAGGGCCTAGCCCTGTGGCCAGGTAGTTGGCATGCCCACGGCATTGCCCTGCTCGGCCAACTAATTAATTAAATTATAATTTAAAAAAACTAAATTAAATTTTTTAGAAAATGAAAAATATAACTAAAATTTAAATAAAAATAAAAATAAAACTAAAATTAAAATTAAAAATTAATATAAAAAACTAAATCTAAAACTAAAATACAAATAAAAAACTAAAATTAAAAACTAATACGAAAATATAGAGAAGTACCTGAAACTCCCCGACAGCTCGCCAAATCGGCCTCTGTGCCAACACGACCACTGCACCCAAACGCCAGCACGACCACGACCTCTGCACCAAACGCCAGCATGACCATGACCACCACTCTGCGTTGACGACCTCTGTGTCAAACGCTCGCAGACCTCACAGACCTCACAAATGCTCACAGACCTCACAAACGCTCATGGACGCACAGACCTCACGGATGCACAGACCTCACAGATGCACAAACCTCACAAACCTCATGAACGCACAGATCGTACAGACCTCACAGATGCTAAAACGCCAAAAAAAAATTGAAAACCAATCGAAATCGACGTGCGGTTGATATATAAACATTCTTTCGGTCGAACAATCTTTCAGCTGAAACATTGTTCGGCCGGAATATCTTTCGGCCGAAAACATATTGCTGGATGGAAAAAATTCGTCCAACTTAATTTTTACATGCAAATCGAGGGTGATGTCACTACACTGTTCGATTTGATGTTTCACTTTTTAGCCAAAAACTAGTTCAGTCGAAATAATTATCTTTCGATCGAAAAAATAATATTAGTTCGGTCGAAAAAATGTTTTTGTAAATTTTGGAGATCTGATTGTCACGAAAGTGTTACCCACCTTCTTGATTTCACCCCCCTTTTATATATTCAAAGACAACTTCACAAGATATTTTGG
This sequence comes from Picea engelmannii, assembly GCA_009831015.1. Taxonomy (NCBI): domain Eukaryota; kingdom Viridiplantae; phylum Streptophyta; class Pinopsida; order Pinales; family Pinaceae; genus Picea; species Picea engelmannii. The sequence continues at coordinate 174,291 of ML783082.1, read as the reverse complement.
GCTTAATTAAGATCTCTATAATTTGTTTCAAACCCATTTTATATATTCGAAGAGAACATCACAAGATATTTTGGGCTTAATTAAGGGAATATTTTGTCCCTTAATCAAACTATTTTGAATTCCTTGTTTTAAAAAGGAATGTGACACATAGTAAAGAAAAGATTAGATTTATGTGTAGATGCCATAAAGAAGACTCTACAGATTCCATAGTGATAACGATTGAGCTAGAAGCTTTTGGAATTTTTTGTTCATCATTCATAAATATTATTGAAAAAAATTAATTAAAAAATTTAATAGTAATTATCTCACTACGGTGAAACTAATATTTGTTTGTGTTATTTAGAAATTGGAAATTGAACTTCGATTAGTGGAAAAAACCCAAACTAACATCTTTGTAAAGTTGGAATATACTACACATTTAAATCAAGTTGAAAATAATGAAACTACACTATTGAACATATCACTTTCAAGAATTTTTTTCATGGAATCGATTGTGAACCAATGAAAGAAAACTCAAACTATCCTCCTAAATTATACTGCACACTCAAAACTTCAGAGATTGATTATATGGATGTAGCTAAAAATGAATGCAAACCAGTGAGCAACACTTTAGAATGTATAGGATCTGAGGTGAGGATCTAAATTCCATTTATAGTCATCTACACAAGATGCCCAACACTCTAATTTAGAGGCCGGTGATTTGGAGATTGAAATCAACCTTATTCCATGCCAAATGGACATAGTAAAGGAGCTGAAAGGATCTGCTTTGGACAAGAGCTAAGGTTTTAATAAACCTTAATGCATGTGAATGACCATTGATACGATATTAAGAAACCTCAGTGCATGTGGAATTACCATTTCCATCCCCATTTCTACTTTTTAACTTGTGGACGAATACCTAATTTCATTTATAAACTTTAATTAGGGTTTATGTTATATTTAAGGGTATATGTCAGAATTAAGAACACATAATTGCGAGTTGTGAAATGCTTTGGACAATTATGTTCATATCCATCAATTGAATTTTTTTTTTATATCATAATTTCAATGATTGTCTATCATTATTAATCATAATTGAATGACTCTTTATCATAATTGCAATTAATGTTTATCATTATTAATCATAATCAATCATTATTAATCATAATCAATCATTATTAATCATAATTGAATGACTCTATCATAATTGCAATTAATGTTTATCATTATTAATCATAATTGAATGACTCTTTATCATAATTGTAATGATTGTTTATCATTCTATATCATGTAAGCATGTAAAAGTTTGAACTACAGGGTCTTTGCATTAGAGTCTTGCATCTTGAGTTGACATAATAAATGAAAATTTAAGTTTCATGTTTATTCATTACATTCTTACAATTTAGACTTTTAGATTACCTTAATAGTGAATGAATTGGAAGAAATTTAATGAATTGGAAGAAAATTAATTTGCTTGGATTATTATTCTATATATGTTCACTGAAAATTGTTTAGCGTTCATCTTAAAATTGACAATAGTATTCCACATGGAAATGAAAGCAAACTGTGTTAGAGAGACAAACCCTCAACATTAAAAAGATAAAACCCAAGACCATAACATGAAAAGCTAAATTTGAGGCGGAATGCAGGTGAGAGAGAGCATCTCCAAAGCCTATATGTTTGCATTAATATTCATGAATGTTTTAAAAGCCAAAACCCTCAACTCGATGGTAACCTTAAAACATTAAAATAATATAATTTTGTCTATGGTTGTCATCTTCATTGATATACGTTTGTCATCTTCATTGCATTTAGTAGAATGGTTATTTGATTTATTAAATTTATATTCACTTGATGCCTATAACTTATATTTCACAAGTGGTTGATTTATATTCACTTGATGCCTAGAATTTATATTCAAATAAAATCTTTCATGCCTAGAAGTGGTTCATTTATTTTACAATATTTATGTTTTAGATTTTATTTTATAAAAGTTATATTCACTTTACTCCTATTTTTTCAGTGCTAGGAAACTTCTTCACATCGTTATGGATCCAACCATATGGAGTTGTTTTCCATTCCAGATTTTGGAGCTGATATTTTATTGGCTCCCTTTTTCAGTGTTGACAAAATTTAGAATAGTTTGTAAACATTGGAATGTTATTATACAAACCCCTTCATTCCTCGCGCATTGTCATTGAATTTCCTGCAATGAACTTGGTTTTCTAATTCCTTTGCTCTATGGTAAGGAAGGTTACTTCATTGGAGGATACTGTCATCAAACTAGTTGCGTTTGTCATTTTCATGTGCCATTTATAGATTCCAGCTACACCATTGAATGCACTGTTCGATCCATGATTTTGTTATCTTTACATAGGTAAAATCACGAAGATAGGTAACACTTATGTGACAATCGGCTCTCAAAAATTCCTAGTAGCAAATTTTCAGCAGAAAAAATGTTGCTATAAATGTTTTCGGCCGAAAATTTGCACATCAAATCGAACAGTGCCCTGATGGAGCCCTCGAAATTCATGTACAATGTTTTTTGGATGAATTGTTTTCCTATGGTAAGAATATTTTGGCCAAAAGAATTTTCGACCGAATCGTTTATTTTTAACGGATTCCATTAAAATCTAGGTTTCGGCCGAAAACATGAAATTGGGACTGAAAACAAAAACCAGAGAATTTCCCCGAGCTTACCTAAACTTTGAAGGTTGCGGACTCCTGCAAATACTGAGAATTTGGTTTCGAAAATGACACCAACATTTCCAAAATTGAATCTACTTTCAATTCCTATAATTTGTTTTCATTTTCTTTATTTTTATTTAATTTTATTTAATTTTTGAAAAAAAATCACTGCATAATATTTTGAGCAGACATTATGATTTGGTCAAATGAAATATCAGTATCTCTAAAAATATACAGTGAAAAAACTAGAAAAAAATATATTCATAATCCTTAAACTGTTCTTTTCAAAAGGGTATATTTAGATTTTAGTTTTAAGTAAAAATTAAGATAGATACAAGGTGTAAAAAAACATGTGTTTAAAATCTGCAACGTTTTCAACTTGGTCAACTTCAAAAAATTCTAGAAATTATAATATTCATCCGTTAGATTTAAAATTATAGTCATAATAAAATAGTCTCTGTAGATTGTTGTAGTATATTTCGCTTCTTAAAAACATAACTTTAATAATAGATACATTGTTGTAGAAAAAATTTACTCATTATCATTCCTTTCATGTTTAAGGAACATATTGTTAAACAATTGTCAAATTGACATATCAAATCGTGATAAAAAAAAATTGAAAAATAGTCATTGGAAAGATAACAAAATTCTTCACAAGTTTTGTTTTTACTGTAAGTGAAATTCTAAATTAAAAAAATTCTTTTGTATGCCGGAAGTGGAAGAACTTGTGAAAATACGTTTTTTTTTTCTCATAAAACAAGCAAAAGTGTAACCCATCTTCATGATTTTACCCACCAACAACATGCTCCCTTACAAAGAATTATTTTTTGATGAATCCATTTACGAATTCATTCAAAAACATAGGTTCTATATGGGTTGGAGACTAGGGTTTCTTTACACTCTTGGAAAATGTGAGTGCTAGAAAATATGAATGGGTTGTTTTGAAACATATTTCGAACAACATGCAATCAAAGTATTTCATTTGTAGCAGCCTTAACAAGGTGTGGAGGAGTACAAACATTCCTTATGGTGGCACTACACCTCCAAAAGAGGCAGTGGTCTATAAAAGTAAAATTTATTGGTTGTATTTGGACAAAGATTATGAAGACTACCCTTACTATGGGTACACAATATATTGGATGGATGTTTTAAAAAATCAGTGGGGTTTTTCTTTTGTTCCAATCCCAGACATACGATGTATGTCATTGGAATTATACAATAACCAACTTATATGCCAATCCCAGACATACGATGTATGCCATTGGAATTATACAATAACCAACTTATATGCCTCATAAATGATGGTTCCACCTCTGTTTGGTCTATTGAAGAAGTGGATAATTTTATATTTGTTCAACCAACTATTGAACGAAGTTTAGAGTGTTTTGAGGATGACTAGGGATTCAAATGGAATTTGTTGCAACACCTTTCAACAGACATAAATATAATATCTTCCATTTTGAACAGTGGATGGGACAGTGCTGATGTGCAATAATAATGAAGTTCCACTCATGTTCTATGATTTGATAACCAGTTCTTGTGTCCCAACAAATATCACAAATGTATCCATGTTACAAACCTTTGGGTTGCGATTTCCATTTCAAGACGAGTGCAATGATCTAACTAAAAATGGAAATGTTTTCCCACTACTTCTAAACATGGATTTTGTTGATGACATTCCACCATTGGGAATAGATTTGTTGTCTTAGTCTACTTTTCCTTGTACTTGTCTTAAAAATATTGATATTCCTTTATAGATTTTCATATTTTTGACTTTCATATTTCACCATTCGGATTATATTTGATATTTTACTTGATTTAGAAATGTTCATATTCCATTATCAATTTTGATAATTTTCTCTTTCATATCATTGTCATATGGATTGATATGAAGACTGTTTACTGAAGGCACAATATATGTTTACTAAAGATATAAATGTTTACTGAAGGCACAATTTATGCCAATTTAATCATGATGTATTTTTTCCTTTTATAGAAATGTCTACTGAAGGCACAAGTAAATGTATTACGAAATGAACTCGTTCTCCGACAACATGTGAGAGGAGAAATGAAATTCGTCGTTTACGGTATCAACAAAACAAAGATGCAATAAATGAACGTAGAAGAGCTTTGTATCGTACAAGAACCACTCAAAATAATATTGAAATTGATTTTCTCGATAGTCATAAGTATCAAAGTTTAGCTGCTATCATGCGAACAACAATACCTATTGATGTTTCTTTCCCACAATATTTTCATACTCTAGATATTTCTTACGTTCCACAATCTCATAACAATGTTGTCTTCATTGCGGAAACTTCTCATATTCCAAAAGATGATCATGTTCAAAACCTTGATTCAAATGAGAACCCTCATTCTTCTACAAATGGAACTCCTAGATTACAGCATGAAGTAAGGCTGGAAAAGCTTCATGGAAGAGTTCTCGAAGACATTCAAAATATTGGGCCATCTGAATTTGTGGGTGACAGTAATTTTCTTGCCAATTTGGTTGATAATTTGCAACCTTTACCTGCTGTTGTTGGATGTGTGTCTCCTCTTCCAAATTTCCAAGTTAATATCCATCCACCAACATAATTAATTAGAACTATTTAACTTGGAAAAACTAAGGTATTCAAGTGCCATAATTCTTTGTCAAATTTCTTCAACAACATTCGATATAAAGATTACTAAAATTACTAAAATAACATTTTCTTTTCTCCTTTTTTGCAGCACACTAACCATTCCAATAGAGGTATAGAAATCAACGACCAATATATTCCAGCAACACATGTTCAAACTCAAGGGGAGCCTTCTCATAACCTTGGTCCACGTTAACCAGGGCCATCTTATGAACATTTTAATGTAATTGTTCTTCATCTGCATTCCTTTTTTTTATTTTTCCTTCTCTTGTAAGTTACTAAGTTGGAAATTAACATTTTAATATCTTTTTTACTAGGACATCATTCAATGAAATCAAAATGGAGACATGCACTCCATAAATTCAAGGGAAAGAAATGTTGGAAGCAATGCAACAATTACTCTTGGATCAAATTTGGGTAGGGCCTCTGACATTGGTCCTGAACATGCTCTGTTGTCTAGAGTTCATATCCATCAAGTGAATCAACCTACTTCCCATCAATTTCATACCAACATGATTGAATTTCATAAAAAATTTCAAGCTAAGATTGATAGCCTCTCCATTGTGCAAATGTGTCATGTTTGTCGTGAATCTTATCCAGGAATCCAAGTTTTGGGAGGGTCTGAAGGTCCTATTTGCAAAAGGTGAAAATATGAGAGAGGTTCCCACCATTTCTCTTGGTGGAATAACATGGATCCAGGTGACTAAACTCATGTTCTAAATGTTGTTACCCAAGTTGAAGAGATTCTAATAGAAAGGGTTAATCCAATACTGCAAGTGACACATGCTCGTGGTGGTCAATATAAATATAGTGGTCACACAATTAGATTTCCACAAGATATTTCCACGATTGCAAAAAACCTTCCACGACGTGTTGAAGATCTTGACATCCTCATTGTTAAGAGACATGGTGCACAATCTAAACATTATGAATTCTATGTAAAGAGATCACAAGTTTTAGATGCATTGCGTTACACAATTCAAATGGATAAATATTACAGAGATGTTCAAATCGACATGGATTCACTTGATTCTCTTCTTGAAAGGCCAATAGATGTGTCAAGTAGGCTTAAATTTGTTGATTGTGATATTCAAGAAATAGAGAGTAATGTTTTTGACAATCAAGAGCTGGCTCCTGATTGTTTGCATGCTCATTCTTCATATTTTGTTGCCCAACTACCCAATGAAGGGAGAGAAATGGAAGAAATAAGAACATTCATTCAAAATGCAGATTCCACACCTATTGAACAATTGGACTGGCCAGACATTGGTTTGTCTCCCATTAATGAATATAATACAGAAGGGTTATTGAACATGTCTTTCCCCTCATTATTCCCCACTGGTGAGGCTGATTGGCTACATCCTCATATTTGTAATATTCAATTACATGAATATGCATTACATCTTCTCAAATTGTTTGATCATAGATTTGGAATCCATCCAAGGTTTCGGTATTTCTTATTGAACATGATTATGCACCATCGTAGCTAAGCAACTGCTGCAGTATTTGTAAAGAAGAATATACATAATAACTCACCTACAACAATTCTAGACTTGCGGCAACAACTCATTGATTTACTTGACAATAAGTTGGTTGAGCATCTTATGCATTTTGGTTCTACTCTTCGAGGTACAAGGGCCTATTGGACAAAGTTTCGTGCTGAAATCACTGACATGATTACTCAGTTGCGTTGTCCAACATTATTTTTCTCTTTGAGTGCAACTAACACAAAGTGGCCTGAATTACACAATGTCATGCCCCAAAATGCATATTCTCGTCGTTTAAATGAACATCGTAAAAAAATTGAAAATGTCATCTAGTACCCACATCTTGTTGCCATGTATATGCATCAAAGATTTGAAATCTTCGAGGAAGAAATCATAAAAAAATATCTTAAAGCTGAAGATATTTGGTATAGGTTTGTTTTGATTGATTTCTACGTTTTGTTTACTTTCACATTCCTCTCGTGCTCTTCTAGATATGTATACTAACTTTATATAATATATTTACTTTTTTTTAGGTATAAATGGCAACATAGAGGTTCATCTCACATACATGGTTTCTTGTGGTTGGAAGGTGCACCAAACATGGACACATTAGATTGGTCAAACCCTTCTAATGTGCACACTGCAAAGACATTCTTTGAAAAATATGTAACAGCATGGAATCCATGTGATATTCATCGATGAAACATAATGGTTCATTGAAGCTTAAATGATGATCCATGCCTATTAAATAGTGAACAAATTCTCTCTTCTAATGCTCAAGATGATTATGAGCATTTGTTAAATCGTGTTCAAAGACATACAAAGTACAGTGTAGATTCTTGTTTGCGAAAAAAAGGGTCTATTCTCAAATTTCGATACAATGCTCCATGGGAGGTTCATGATGATTCAATACTATTCATAGATGAGAAAGGGAAAAAGAAATATGAGCCTGCACAAAATGATGATAGGCTAAATGTTCATAATGTTGATCTTCTTGCAATGTGGTGTGCTAATGTTGATTGTCAGCCTATGGTTTCTCAACATGTTGTCTTGAAATATATTGTAAAGTATGCTTCCAAGGCAGAAAAGAGATCAGAAAGTTACCAAGATATGTTGACTAGAATTTCAAATGCAAGCGGCTCATAAGCTCCTGTATTGTGTGCATACATAAGGTTCCTTGCAGAAACCCTTGTTGATCGTGACATTGGTGCACAAGAAACATGTCATATGTTATTGAAACTACCTCTTGTTGTTTGCAGTAGGAAATTCTTTTCCTTAAATGTTGGTAGAAAGGTTTTTAAGAAAGTATCAAATGATCCCCATCCATTTTCATCTCCAGATAGTTTTCTTGAAATATATCAAAATCGACCTTCATTTCTTGATCATTTGTCTATGATAGAAATAGAAATATCTTGGACCTTCTATGGAAAATGTAAAAAAGAACCATGGAAACATAGATATGTTCATGCCATTGTTCAAGTTTGGACACGTTTTTATTCTATTCCTTGTGAGGGTTCTGATGAATTTGAGACTTTTTGTTGAACTGAATTACTTTTGTACAAACCATTTCGTAATATTCCCAATGATATTGGCCTCTCTAGTGAAACAGTGATTGAAAATTGGCGGAATTTTCTATATCGAGCATGGCATGTTGATCATTCCCCTACAGCTTCTGATACTGTTGATGAAGATGAAGATTCCCATCAAGAAGAAACCATTGTTGAAGACGATTTTGAAGAATGGCAAGTTTTGTCTCACTTGATACCTCCAAACAATATCACAATTTCTGACCTTCAAACTCTTGGTCAAAGGGAATTTGATATATTCTTTAATTGGGATCAATCGATGGTTTCAAATGATGTTGCCGAAGAAGCTATAAATTTTATAAAAATTGCCAAATCTAGGGTTGATATTGTTGAAAATTCTCTTTCCACAATTCCTTCACCAACATCCTTGTCAGAGAAACAATGACAAGCCTTTGAGATCATATTACGACACTCAGTTTAATATAAACATCATGAACCTCTTCACATGATTATACAGGGCACTGCTGGCACTGGAAACTATTTTCTTATTCATTGTATTTCTCATGCTCTTTCTGCTTCAGTAGCTAATGGCCATAGTCCGTTTCTTTTACTCGCTTTGACAGGAATAGATTCTTTTAATATACATGCAAAAACAATACACTCCTCTCTAAAAATTCCTATCAAAGATATGAGACCACTACAAGGACAATCATTGGCAATATTTCAAGAATAAATGAGGCATATTTGATATATTTTGATTGATGAAATGATCTTTCTAGGACCAATATTATTCATACAGATAGATTCTCGATTACGAGAATCATTTCCCGATAAAAAAACTTCTCCTTTTGGTGGTAGATCCATCATTCTTGTGGGTGACCTTGGTCAATTGCCTCCTCTCAAAGATAAGCCTTTGTATGGAAGTAATACAGTAGGGAAATTTTTATGGAAAAACTTCAACATTGTTGTTACTTTGGATATAATATTTCGACAACAATGAAATCATCCAAGGCAAGCCGCTTTTCAACAACTCTTGAATAACATAAGAAACGTTGAACTTGTTCTTGATGATTGGGATCTTCTTATGTCACGGGTTGATATGAGTTTGCCTCCAGTGGAAAGGAGTTTATTTCATTCAGTAATTCACTTGTTCCCAACAAATGATTTGGTCACCTTGCATAATAGACAAATGTTAAAGTCATTAAATACTCCAATTGTACGATTTGTAGCTGAGCATACAAGACGGGCTGAAATTGTTGGTCTTGATGATGATCAACTAGAATGTGAGGTTTTGCTATACCCTGGTCAATGTGTCATGCTGACATGTAACTTGTGGGTTGAAGCCGACTTAGTTAATGGTGCACTTGGTTACATTCAACAAATTTACTATAGCCCTGGTACAAAGCCGCCCCAACTTCCAGTGTTCACTATTGTTATTTTTGATAAGTACATTGGTGTTCCTTTCGACAAAAATAATTTGAATATTGTTCCCATCACACCTGTTACAAGAGGAAATCGGACACAAATTCCTCTAAAGATAGCATGGGCCCTTACTATACACAAATCACAGGGGTTGACTTTAGATCGAGCTACTATTGATATAGGAAAGAAAGAGCGTCAAGGGTTGACCTTCACATCCATATCAAGAGTGAAATCAATAGATGGTTTGCTCATATCTCCACCTTTTTCTTTTCAACATTATGCCAAGATGAAAAATAGTGCTTATGTTACTATTAGGAAGAAAGAAGAGCAACGATTACACTCCTTATCATTGTAGCATCCCATGTAAGTACTTTATCTCTTCATAAAATGTGTCTATTTTGTTGATTTTTTGTCATTCGTAGTTACTATTCTTCTATTAATCTTATCTTCTCTATTTTTTTATATGTTTTATACCTTTTGTAGTTTCCTTTTACTATGTCTATAACAAAAGCATATAATTATTTATATTGTGACATTCATTTACTACTAACCAATAACATTTCAACAATCATATTATTACACATGGAAATAAATGTTTATCCGATTCTCATATGCATAGTTGGACTCTCCTACATGTAATATTTCATGCTAATATTTTTTGTAACTCACGAAGCAAATAGAAGAAAATTTCCATACACACATTCTATTTCTATTTCACCTCATAGTTTATTTACTTTTTCTTTTTCCTATCCTATAGTTATGGACAACTCAGATGCTTTGAAGTTTGGTTCTACTTTGCATGAAATAATGCAACATGAGCATTTTCTTCATGGCATTCAATCTATGGTCACCAACCAACACCGTGAACCATTCGACTTATTTGATCGATCTTTGCAGTGCTTGTCTAAACTAAAGGAAATTATACACACATATATGCATATATGTGATAGGGAAGCAGGGAGACATTTGAGAAAAGATTGGCTTCATAGACAAAATGGTCATGGGCAAGTCGATCTTAATTGGTGTTGTCGATGCCACCAATCTGGTTGCATATTAGAGTAAGATTCTAACAATTTTATGGGATTTAGATATTTTTTTATATTTTGAAACTTCATTTTTTTAAGTTTAAACATAAATATTATTTTATGCAATGTTTTTTATTCTATATATTTTATCCCTTTCCTTCTATGTTATAGAATGTTTTTGAAACTGATCAAACTTTTTGTTGTTTTCATTATACATTATACTTCTAATTATTGTTGTATTTTTCTCAACCAGGATTATGGACAACATAGATTTTTCAAGATTTAGTTGGGCTCTATATCAAATCCACGAACAAGAAGAATACTTTACTCTCTTAATCTCTGTGTGAACTGATATAGAGTGTCACATATTTGACAATACATTTCATTTTTTTTTAAACCTGAAGAATTCAATGTTGCAACTACAACATATTTTTGTAATGATTGGTGTTGATGTAAACTCACCTTCCATTTATCATGGACCAGTATAGTCTTTATATAGTTGTTGAGTAAAATTTTAATAAACAGATTTTACAAAATTTTGAACATATGTTTTCTTAAATTTGAAAAGACATTTTCAAATTATATTTCTTAACTTTCATTCAAATGTTTGTTTAAGATCAATTTCAGAAATATTCATATATCATATGACCTTTTGGATGAAAATATGATCTGAAAATATGATATGCCATTTTGACCTTTTCGAAATTCTTCTTTCATGCATTGCTATCTTTTTTATTTCT
>ML783082.1:151868-162735 GCA_009831015.1 Picea engelmannii | reverse complement strand
TGATGTTGCAATTTATAAATTACATGATCCACATGTTGCATAAAGAATGCAACACAACTATAACTAATATTTAAAGTGAAAATGAAAAATGCATCCCCTGATAAAAGGATTTTATCGACACCACAATGACGAACTTTTCCCACTTCCCCACTGTCATAATCATTTTCAAATGTCTCCATCATCTACCCTTATACAAGGAAACACCATTTTTTTACTAAAAACAAATGTTTAAAGGTTCATGAGCATTAACAATGCAACACAACTCAAAAGTGATCGATGCAAAAAAGTCATAGATTTAATGATGGTGCAATTTATAAGTTTTATGATCCACATGTGCCATTAATATATAGAAAGAAAATTCAATACTATGATCTTACCCACACCACTATATATTATGTATATATGGATGCAAATAAGTCATAGATTTTATAATGTTGCAATTTATAAATTACATGATCCACATGTGGCATAAAGAATGCAACACAACTATAACTAATATTTAAAGTAAAAATGTAAAATGCATCCCCAAATAAAAGGATTTTATCGACACCAAAATGTCGAACTTTTCTCACTTTCCCATTGTCATCATCATTTCCCAATGTCTCCATCTAATGCTTTTTGGTCAATGTCGCATTAGGACGAATATTTCCCAACGTCAGAATGTGACTTTACAATTATTATTTTTAGGTTTTACTTTATTAATACTTTATACTTTATTAATTTATTATTTAATAATGTATAAATCCTTCACTAATACATAATTGTATTAATTATTACTGCATTAATATATTAATTTTAATTTCTTTATAATATTAATGTATTAATATATTATTTTTAATATATTTGTAATTTCTTTTAATCATGTGACGATTTTTTCTCAACGTCGCATTTCACAAATATTTCTCATTGTCACATTGTGACATGCCTTTTTCAACATCCCCATGCCACTTTAATAACATTTCCCAAAGTTACATTCCAACGTGCATTTTCCAATGTCACCTTGTGCCTTTAATAATATTTCCCAATGTCACATTTTGACGTGCATTTTCCAACGCCACAATGTGACTTTAATCATTTTTTATTTTTGTTTTACTTTATTAATACTTTATAATTTATTAATGTATTCTTTAATAATGTAAAAATACTTAATACATCATTTTATGTATTGTTAATGTATTAATATATTAATTATAATATATTTTTAAATTTTTTTAACATTTTAATTATTATTTAGATAATACATTATTATAATATAATAATATATTAATGTGTCTATGTATTATTACAATATTTATGTATTATTATTTTATTTATGTATTACTTCATTATTCTATAAATAATTTACTATTGGTTTAATACTTTCATGTAATATTATACTAATATTTATCTTTATTTTTTAATATTTAATATAGTTTAAATATTTTATTCTTTGAATTGTTTATTTATGCATTACTATTTTATTAATATTTTACTCTATAACATTATTAATGTTTTACTCTAATACATTAATTTTTTATTTAATAATTATAAATAGTGTAATTTTTTATTAATATTATTAATTATAAATATATTATTATTAATAAGTATAAATAATTTATGTTTATTATTATTATTTATTATAAATATTATGTTATTTTATTTGTATTAATAAAGTACTATTAATATTATAAATAAGGTTTTCTTATTAATTTATAATATTTTATTAATAAAATATTATTAATATTATTTATTAATGTTATATTATAAATATAATTATTAATAATTATTCTTTATTAATATTATTATTAACAATATATTTATTAATAATAATTCATTATTATTATTATTTATAAAGTGATTATTGTTATTAATAATGAGTTATTATTAATTAGTAAATATCAATAATTATAAATAATGTAGATTTTTATTAATATTATTAATTATAAATATATTATTATTAATAAATATAAATAATCTATGTTTATTATTATTATTTATTATAAATATTGTATTACTTTATTTGTATTAATAAAGTACTATTAATATTATAAATAAGGCTTTCTTATTAATTTATAATATTAATAATATTTTATTGATAAAGTACTATTAATATTATTTATTAATGTTATATTTTTTTTTGTAAGTAAGTGAGTGATATTATATATAAAGGGCCTCCTTGGACCAAAAAAGATACACAATACAGATAAGATACTAGTTGCAGTTATCGGACTGCCCCAACAGAGGGGAAACCAGTCTGGCCAGCATGATAGTCAACCAAAAAGAGTTTGAAAAGTCAAATGACCTGTTCAAGCTGACTGGTCATTAGCTAAGAGTAAAAGAGTCAACAAAAATCATAGCGTTCTAAAGAAAAACCTCATACACTTGCCTTATAGCCTTGCCGGGTGTTGTGGTCCGCCTCTAACCACGACTCCTCCTTGATGTAAGTCGCCTGGTCATCCCAATGCTTTACGTCCACTCCTCCTTCGGTGTTGACGGCTGGCTTAGTATCCTGCGCTCCCACCTGTTCTGTGTCCATCTCTTGTGCATGCTCTGCATGCTGATTGCTATATGGCTTCTTGTTGAGAAGGCTCGAATTCAAGGTCTCTCTATCATCAGCTGTGCTCGCGAGGTGCTCTCCAGCCGGGTCGGAAGGTGCAGCTCCATGCAAGGAGGTAAGGAGTTGGAGTAGAGAAGCGACATTCTGGTCCACAGCAAGCACTCGAAATTGGAGGTCATCTACCCCTTGGCGTAGCTCGAAGATCAAACCGAAGATGATTGCCAAGGTGTCCTTGAGTTGAGCATCAGAGAAAGGGTTTTGGGCCTGGTGTTCAGTGCGCCATGACTTGCCGGGAGGTGGTTCTGCCATAGTCGGCTTGGCGGAGGTCAGAGTTGGAGCTGGTGGAGCCTGGCAAGAAGGCTGGTCCGGGATGTGGTGCAAGGTGGGATTCAGCACCCAGGGTACAAGAGCCAAACTATCCATGCTCTCTGAGGCCAAGTCAGTAGAAGCAGGAATGGTGTCCGACAAAGTGAGGGGAGAAGAGAAAGATGAGGGCGACGTTGGTGACGAAACGGGTGGACAACGAGGTCGCCATGGAGATCCTCTGCGCGGGCGTCCTCAAAGCTGAGGCATGGGACAAGTCTCGTGCTGGCTAGGGGATACTAGGTAGCAGGGGAATCGACAGGGAGCTCACAACCAGAGACAAACACCAGCGAGCTCACAGAATGCGGATAAATCACCTGAAGACTGCCCCGATGAGAACCAGTTGAGGCTCGCGCAGGGAATGACGAAAAACCAACAAAGCTCGGCCATGGAATAATCACAACGGAGAGAAAGATTGGGATGTAAAGCACCTCGTACCATAGTTAATGGCATATTAAAGTCTACGTAGGGTGGTGCCCAGGGGCACGAGCCCTTCACGTGGCATCGTGTCTTGTTGGCTAGCCCCCGCCTCCTCATGAAGCCACGTGGAATGCAATATCACCCCATCAGGGGGTGAGTCGACTAAGCATGCTTTGCAGATGCATTGTTGGAGAGTAGGATGCTCCGGTTCCAAAGCAGAAATGCATAAGAGATCAGAACCAGTCCAAGTGGTGCCTAGATTGGCGAGCTCGTCTGCAACTTAATTTGCTTGCCTTCTGACATGGGCCGAGATGATTGTCTGTGTTGGTTTCATGAGGTTGGTAAGCATTTGTAAGCCATGTGAGAGCCTCCAGCTGGGTGTGATTTTTTCCAGGTTTTCTCCATTTAGAATTCTCCGTAGCATATTGATGATGGTTTGTGAATCTCCTTCAACCACTAAATTATTAAAACCATGATCACTGGCTAGTTGCAGCCCACGGATCAATGCCCAGAGCTCTGTTGCGTTGTTTTTGGAGTGCCCCAGGTATCCTGCAGCAATTAAAAGGATGTGCCCGAGGTGGTTACGAAAGACTACTCCATATCCCACAGCTCCTGGATGCCTTTAGAGGCTCCATCAAAGTTGAGTTTTATGTAAGGGAACGGGGGGCGGGGGACCAAGAGGAGGGGCTCAAGATGTGGATAGAGGGAGGAGAGAGGGTTAGAGGAGGGCATGAAGGAAGAGGCTGCCAATGTTGGAGGATTAAAAGTTTAGAAGGAATGTTGCTCCCATTATCGTCGGCCCAGTGTTGCAGAGAAACGGTTTCCAAAATGTGGTTGCGACATTGATGACAACATTGCTGCCAAGGTCGTTAGAGGTTTCGAAAGACCCTTCTGTTTCGTTCTTTCCAGATTTGCCATAGGATGAATCCCGGAAGGAGTTGCCAAATCCGATTAAGGAGGGGGGAGTGGAACACCCGATCTCTCCATTCTGCAATGGTGTCAATTACACTTTCTCTTTGTTGGTCTGACTTGCGCATGATGATTGCCGCCTGATCCCAGAGTTGGCCTGTGTAGGAGCAAGAGTTCAGGAGATGATTCATAGTTTCTTCTGCACTTTCACACAAGAGGCAGATGGATGGCTCGACAAAATCTCTCTTTGAGAGGTTGTCCCAAGTAAGAATGCTGGAGTGGGAGACTAGCCAGAGAAAGATAGTGACTTTTGGCCAATGCCTAAGACTCCAGATTTTGCGCCAGGGTCCGTTAGTAAGAGGAGGGTCTACCTGGGTTATGATTTGGTAGGCCTCCTGCGTGTTGTAGATTCCTTTTGGGCGGTGGCCCCAACGAAGAATATCCTCTCCTTCTAATTTGGGTATTTTCCGCTTGGCCATCTCCTCGTGCCAGGGTGCCATATCCACATGTTCGTCCATATTTATGCATTCTTTGTCCAGGTGACATCTGCACCACTTGTCCCCAGGAGAAATGTCCTGCCAGTAGTTATCCACTCTTGTCAGGCCTGCCATAGTAGCTTGTGGGTAGATGTCTTCCACCCAGTTGTTTTTGGCTATAATTGGCAATTGTTGCCAAGAGTCCTGCCAGAAGAGAGTCATTTCCCCATTCCGGATTTCCCAGAAAGAGTTTCGGGTGACCAACTGCTTTTTTTGCTTGGCCGTTGTCCAAATCAGGGATCCGGGACCATCCCCATCCCATCGAATTAGGTTTTTTTCAGCTACATTTGGCGTGTATTTTTTCCTCCAGAATCTGGCCCAGAGGTCCTGGGGTTGCTTGAGCCATCGCCACCAAAGTTTGGCTGTGACAACTTAGTTCATAATGAGAGGGTTTCGCAGTCCCAAGACTCCTTGATCTGTGTCTTTGCATAATTTGTCCCAGCTGACCAGTGCTATCTTTTTTCCAGAATTGAAACCTTGCTAAAGAAAATTTCTTTGAAGATTTCTAATGGTCGAGAGAACATGTCTTGGAGCAGCCAGCGCCGAGAAGGAGTGTATCGAAAGGGCTTGAAGGATGATATGGAGGAGAACTAGGTGGCTGGGCATATTTAAAACTCTAAGGGTCCAGGAAGAGAGCCTTTTGGTGAAAGAAGAGAGAAGGTGCTCCCACGAGGAGTTCTGAAGAGCATTGCCTATCAGGGGGATGCCAAGGTATTTGGATGGAAGGGAGCTTCTGTTGAAACCTAGGAGTTCAATAATGTGGAGTTGAATCAGAGGAGGCGTGTTGAAGAAGAAGATTTGGGACTTTTCCTTGTTGCATTCCAACCCCGAAGCATCTGCGAAGGCATGGAGAATGTCAAGAAGAGCATTAGCTTCGCGAACGGTGGGGGTGCCCATTAGGAGCAAATTATCCACAAATTGACTGTACGAAGCCCGTTATCAGGTTTCCTTCGACTGCATCTCGAATGGAGCAGCCAAGGCCTTCAGCCATGATGATGAAGAGAAAGGGGGAGAGAGGATCCCCCTGCCTAATACCTCTTGAGGGAGAAAAGGGTCGGGAAGGAACACCGTTGACCAAGATGGAGAAAAAAGCTGAGGAAGTCAAGTTCATGATCCAAGAGACCCAGTTTTGATCAAAGCCAAAAGCGAGGAGCATAGCTCGCATATATTCCCAACTTATCTTGTCAAAGGCCTTGGAGAGATCCAGTTTGAGTAGCATACCTAGAGTTTTGGTTTTCTACAGAGAGTGGATCACCTCGTGGGCCAGGATTACGCTGTCCATTATTTGCCTACCTTCAACGTAGCATTATTGCTCCGGGGAGATGATTGTCGGTAAGATAGGATTGAGTTTACTGGCTATGACCTTCGTCAAGAGTTTATAAATTATGTTACAGAGCGCTATAGGTATAAATTGTTGAGGGTGATGCACCTGTCCCTCTTTGGGAATGAGGGCAAGAAAGGTTGAGTTCAGATCCCGTAGGATCTGTCCAGAGGCTCAGGAGTCTTCAAGGATTTCCCATACCTCGTGCCTGATCATCGGCCAACAATGATGGAATAAATCACTGGTGAAGCCATCTGGTCCTGGAGCCTTGCATTTGGGCGGGTCCTGAAGTGCCTGATCCACTTCATCAATTGAGATAGGTCGTAGCAGGGCCAAGTTTTGCTCCCTTGTGACCAGGGACGGCACATGCTGGGTTACTTTGGCAATGGCTTCATCTCTGTCCCGAATAGGTTCTGTAAGGAGGTTTTGATAATATCCAACCAGAGCTGCTTCCATATCCTCATGTGAGTGAAGGGTCTCCCCAATTGCAGAGATAAGGCTCGTGATTTTATTGGTGTGCCGCCTGTGAATGGCCGTTCTATGGAAGAATTTGGTGTTGTGTTCTCCCTCCTTGAGCCATCGGATGCATGAATTTTGTTTCCAGAGGATCTCTTCTTGTCTCTTCCTGGCCGCTAATTGTTGGGTGACAATATTTTCCTGGTCTTTTAACTCAGTTGTGAGCCCCCGGATTCTGATCTGATTCTGAATTTCACTCATGCGGTCTG
This sequence comes from Picea engelmannii, assembly GCA_009831015.1. NCBI lineage: Eukaryota > Viridiplantae > Streptophyta > Pinopsida > Pinales > Pinaceae > Picea > Picea engelmannii. The sequence continues at coordinate 155,925 of ML783082.1, read as the reverse complement.
CTAACTGCCTTTGAGATTCAAAGATATCGCCGAAGGTGTTCTTATTCCAAAGTCTGAGGGACTGTTTAAGGTTCTTTAATTTTTGTTGGAACCTGTACATTTTTTAGCCTTGAGTGATCTCTGCCTCCCTCCACCATTTCTGAATGTTTGCATGGAAATCAGGTTGGTCGAGCCAGAACTGCTCAAACCTAAAGGGTTTCTTTCTCGTCACGGTTGGGATATCCAGCCAGAGCTGAATAGGCCAGTGGTCCGATCCATGGATGTCCAAGATTGAAGCCTCCATAGTTGTGCCTTCTAACATGAGAGAGTCTGAGATGAGGAACCGATCGAGCTTGCAAGCGATCTGGTGTGTGCCAATTCTTCTGTTTGTCCAGGTATGAGTGCCATTAATGGTTTCTGGGTCAATGAGGCGGTGGTTATCTATGAAGCTATTGAAGTTGCTGGTTTCTTGGTCCAGTCTTCTGTATCCTCCTCTTTTCTCTTCCAGGTTGCGGATGATATTAAAGTATCCTCCTATAATCCATTTATTGTGTTGATTTAAGGTGGATAGGAATTCCATATTCCTAAGGAAGGCGACCTTCTCCCCTATGCTGGCTGGACCATATACATTAGTTAAGTGTCCTGGTTTATTAGAACCGATGAGTCTGTAGTCCGTGGTGATGGACCCTCTTGTAGCCATAAAGTTTTCTAGCAGTGTTGAACTTGTATTCCAAAGGATGGCCAGCCCCCCTGCTGTACCTATGGCTCCTACTGAAATAGCTTCCCCCTGCTTCCAGCAATAGGGGAGTAATTTGTCCACATCTTTTGAGGCACATTTTGTTTCCTGCAGAAGAACTATATCAGGTTTTTTCGCAATAATCAGATCTCGTAGCAATTTTTGCTTGCTATGCCCATTAAGGCCTCTGATATTCCATGAGATAATCTTCATGATGACGAGGGGGTGGGGAGAGGAGGGAAGCTATCCGAGATCAGGTGGATTTTCCCTGAGTTTACCATGAAATGTCCAATTTCTTGAATAAGCTTGTTGGTGGATTTCCGCCCTCTTTTCTTCTCATCTTTCTGGGATTTATCGGTGCTCTTTGATTGACTACTTTGTATTCCCAACCCTTGACTAGCTCTTGCAAAGGATCCAGTAGAGGAGTTGAGGAAGAATTTATGCACCTTTTGTAATTGATCTCTGGGTATTATGTATAGTTTTTGCTGCCTATATGCATGCTCAAGGTGTTCTAGATCGACCCCTGCTAAATCTGGCTCTTCCAGCTCCATTTCCACATCTCCGTTCTCTGTATCCAAAGGATCTTGCGTTTCCTGACTCACATTTGGGGGGGTTATTTCTAGTTCCTTGCTTAGAGGGGTTTTGTCCTCCCCTTGTTTGGTCGTATGAGATCCATTATCCGGCGGTGACTCATTTGGATGTAAGTGGCTTGCAGGGTTTTCTGGTTGGTCTTGCAGAGCTATAAATCTATTGCTAGTTGAGGGATATTTACTTACCTGGGCTGGTTGTCTTCTTCCTCCTGGGTTGGTTGTCTTCTTCCTCCTGGTCTTCTTTTCCCTGTGGGTTGAGTGAAGCTTTCCTTGTCTTTGCTATTGTCTGGGTTTCCTTCCTTGTGAGCATTGTTGAGGGGGCACTTTCTAAAGAGGTGGTCGTGCTCGTGGCATCTCCGACATTAGAATGGAATGTGCTCATAGTCGATGGTCTGGATCCAATCCTCGTCGTGATATTCCAATATGATGGAACCAGGGATTGGCTTAGTTATATTCAGGTATACACAGATTCGAGCATAGGAGGTGTAACGCCTTTGCTTGGTGGCCTCGGACTATTTGACATAGATGCCGATGGTATTGTCGATACCCGCCAGGACCTCCTCTAGCAAGAACTCCTATGGAAGAGAATATAATCTTATCCATACAAGCACATGAGCAAAGTCCTCCTTTTCAGGACTGAACTTCTCCGTCCAGAAACGCAGGAAAAGGCCTGCCGAGTTGAAAAAATATGGCCCTCCATCAAAGATGCGGTTACAGTCTTCAAGGTTGTAGAAGATTATTGTAAAGAAGCCCTTGTATCCTAATTGTAATTCATAGTGACCCTTTGGCTTCCACCAGTATTGGATCCATTTGATCAGATCTCATTCTGAGGGCCATAACCCTAGGAACTTCCCCACCAGGGCATAATCTCTCATGAATTGCTTTTGCTCTTCTATGCGTGGTGAGCTAATCACATACTTTTGGGCTTGTGGTGCTTGTGGAATACACTTACTAGGCAACCATGGAGCTGACGTTGTGGGAGAAGAAGCTTCTTTCTCGGGGTCGATCTCCATTTCTCGGTCCTTGAACGCGCCTTCTTCCAATATTTTCGAATACAGGTCTGGTGGTGGCTCAAAGGTCGGCCGCTTAGACCTCTCAGCATCCTTGCCTCCTGTTGTGGCTTGACTATAAGAGCCTCCTGTCGGCCCTCCTCCCTTGGGAGATATGAGCCCCATTGGGGCCATTGCTGGACCCCCGCAGCGCGAGAGATCTGCAGAACCCTAGTCTGTCGGCCTAAACCCTAGCTATCATATCAGTGTTCCCACTTTTTTTCCTTGTTATTCTATATTGAAAATAAGATCATTTATTAATGTTATATTATTAATATAATTATTAATAATTATTCTTTATTAATATTAATGTTATTAATATATTTATTAATAATAATTCATTATTACTAATATTTTTCTAAAGTGATTGTTGATATTAATAATGAGTTATTGTTAATTAATAATTACTTTTTGTACTAATTAATAATTATTATAATTAATTTATTATTATTATTATTATTATTATTATTGTTTGTTAATTGGTTTGGATCTTCTTGGCATCGAGATTAATCTTTGGTTTGAGAAACTGCGACTCAGGGGTAATAATAATTATAATTAATCTATTATTATTATTGTTGTTGTTGTTGTTGTTGTTGTTGTTTGTTAATTGGTTCGGACCTTCTTGGCATCGGGATTAACCTTTGGCTTGAGAAACTGTGACTCAGGGGCATCTAAGCCGTCAAAATCACCCAAGGATCGCACTCATCCTGAGCCACACCAACCCTTAACATGGTTTTTTCAACACAGAGTGGCTTAACAACACACTCCGTCACCGACTGTCATACACCTCGGGGACTATTATTATTATTATTATTATTATTATTTATAAATATATTATTATAATTAATGTATTTTTATTTTTATAATAAATTATAAATTATGTAATACTTTATTTTTATTAATAAAGTATTATTTTTATTAATAATAATGTTTTATTATTAATATAATTATTAATATTAATTCATTATTAATCATATTTATAATGATTAATAATGAATTAATATTAATAAGTTGGATCCCGAGTGATATTGATATTATCTGTCTAGCTGAAACTTGGGAGCATGAGGAATCTAAGGTCACTAACATGGAAGGATTTGTCTTGTGGTCGGCATGGAACAAAAAATCCCATTGTAGAGGGATAGGAGGCATAGCTTGTTATATTAGAAAAAGCATTTCTCCTCACATTCAACTTCATAATATTGACCCTCTTAATCAATACATTTGGATAGAAATTTTAGACACCAATGGTAAGAATATGTATATAGAAATTTGTTATTTTGCACCTATTAATTCTACTTTTTATAAGAAAAATAATCTAGATAAAAATTGTCCCTATAATAATTTAGAACAAGATATCTATAATTTGAAAGATGAAGCTAATATCCTCCTGCTAGGAGACTTTAATGCTAGGACTGCAACTAAACAAGCTACTCTTTTAAGTGATGACTCCAACCATAATTCTTTATGGCTAGATGAGGACCTTGTTTTATCTAATAGCTATAAAAGAGGCTCTCAATACCTAATTGAGAATTTGTTTGGTACTGAGTTGGTCAAGCTCTATAGCTCTCAAGACTTAATAATTTGCAATGGAGTAATGAAGTGGCCAAACTCCAACCAAATGACTTGTATTCATGGGCTAGGTAGTAGTGTTGTAGATTATGTGATATCTGATATCCCTGTTTCTAACCAAATAACAACTTTTG
>ML783082.1:120005-138773 GCA_009831015.1 Picea engelmannii | reverse complement strand
TTTTGAAAGGGAACAAATGAAGAACATTCCATATGCTTCTGCTGTCGGAAGCCTAATGTATGCTCAGGTCTGCACAAGACCCGACATTGCATTTGTTGTGGGAATGTTGGGACGATATCAGAGTAATCCAGGTATAGACCACTGGAGAGCTGCAAAGAAAGTAATGAGGTACCTTCGACGAACAAAAATCTACATGCTTATGTATAGACAGACGGACAATTTGGAAGTAATTGGCTACTCAGATTCTGACTTTGCTGGATGTGTTGATTCATGCAAATCAACATTGGGATACATTTTTATGATGGTCGGTGGAGTTGTATCATGGAGGAGTGCTAAGCAGAACTTGATTGCCACTTCCACTATGGAAGCCAAGTTCGTCTCATTTTTTGAGGATACTTTACATGGTGTATGGCTTAAGAGTTTCATTTCTGGGCTTAGAATTATGGATTCTATCTCCAAGCCATTGAGAATGTATTGTGACAATTCAACTGTTGTTTTTATGGCTAAAAACAACAAAAGTGGGAGTCGAAATAAGCACATCGACATTAAATATTTAGCCATAAGGGAACGTGTTAAAGAAAAGAAAGTGGCCATTGAGCATGTCAGCACTAAGTTAATGATCATTGATCCTTTGACTAAGGGCATGCCACCATTTAAATTCAAGGAGCATGTAATGAATATGGGACTTGGTTCCATTATGTAGTTTCTCATTGTATGGACAATGTTATTTTAATGAAATTCTTAATTATTGTGATGTTTTCCTCATATTTATGTGCACATTAATTTGATTTGAGAGAATTCATCTGTGTAGGACCAAGAATAAATATAAGGTTTATTCATTAAGAAATTGTTGCCACATAAATTATAAAAGAAATAAATACATAGTAATACATGGAAGATAATACTTGTCATAAGAGGACTTATCGCCATGATTCATGTATCTATTACTTAATAGAGATTATCAATAGGTTTTAAGATGAGACATTAAGATTGGAAGTATGGACCAAGTGGGAGAATGTAAGCTCCCGTAACTATTTTGAACTGCTGGAGCTCATTCAGAAACCAACCAACCGGAACCGTCTGTCGTCATCTCATTCGACCAACCGGAACCCTATTCGAACCATCGACAGTTCATTCGAAAACCAACCCGAACTGTTACTCAACTGCCACAGCTCATTTGGAAACCAACTGGAACTGTTTTCTCATTTGGGAGCTTCTGGAATGGTCCATTACTCCATGCGGTTCTCTACCTAGATATGTGGAACAGTTAACAGTTAACCAACAGAAGCTTGATGGAAGCTTGGCTATAAAGACTTCGTTTTGGTCCCCAAGCTTTCTTAATTCATTCAATCAATTTCCTTCAGTCTTACACCATCAATCAGAGTGAGCAGAGTTTGGAAGTGCCATACGAAAAGCAAAAGGAAAGAAAAATTAGTGTGGAACTGGGAAAACTTCTACAACAATTAGTCAAACTCAAGCAGCATCAATGGCCAGAGGTATGATCCATTTTGGCATCTAAATTTCGATTCTTTTGAAGAGTTTTATTTCGCATATTTTAGAATCGATTTAAATCTAACATTATGAGCTCCAAATTGTTCTGAACCCAAGAGACTACAAGGGACCGAAGTGAATTGACGAGGTGGATGGTTATGTTGTTAAAGAGGGTGGGGTTTGGGACTTGGGTTGAGTTAGAGGGTGATGGTGGAAAAATCTACAGAGTTTTCATATGTTTTAGGCCCCAAATGACACTCCTCAACAAGAGAAGAGCTTCTACATGCTTACTACTACAAAATTTTGATCCAAAAATGGAAAATGTTCAATTTTTGGGTAAAAAAAAGACATCATAAAAAAATATTTTAAAAAATCTTTATAATAAAAGTGTATTTGGCCAGAAATAAAAAATAAATAACATCTTAAAAAAATATTTTTAAAAATCTTTAAAATAAAAATGTATTTGCCAATGTTCCAACCTGGATGCCTGCCATAAATTTAATAATAAAATCAAATTAAATTTGATGTTCCAATATTTAAAAATATGATGTTCTGTCACTCACATCTACCCTTTTCTTCTTCTTTTGTAAGACAAACTTGACCCAATTATTAACAACGTCAAATTTTTAGCCTACAATACCATATTATTATTGAACGTGTCAGATATTTAGCGTGACATGGCATATCACTCATCAACATTTTCTTTTCAGAAGAGCCAAGCGACTACATAAGCATTCAAGTCAATTAGATATCAATTGCATATTTATGTGTGGAGTCTATTAAGAAGTTGATAAACTCAATCTTTCCCGAGCAACTGTATAAGAATTTGAGTCTATCAATATTAGTTGAATATTTATGTGTGAAGTGTGCTTTAAAAAATGAAAAAATGAATATTTTCTGATTATTGTATTTTATTAAAAAAATTAAGATATTAAAAGTATATAAACTTGATCTTTCCTAGCAATGTATTTTAAAATTTTATAGTGTATTTATTTTATAGTGCAGGAGTCCTGAATGATACCCTTCAGAGGCCCCTTGGTTTCTCAACATGTTGGCCACTATATTGGTGTTAGATAATAATGGCGAAATGTCATAGTTAGCAAATGGTTAAAATTGTACGCAAGATTTGTGTTGAAGTGGTTTTTAGATCCACATATTCAGGAGACTGTTAGGGGCTATCCTAGCCTATATAATTGTAAGCAATTTATCAAATTGTAATAATAGATTGTGTGAGCGTAGACTCACTTGTGATGTGCCTGTGTGGCCTCACTGTTTTTGAGATTGATCCTTCCCAGTTTTTAATTTGGTATCAGAGTTGGAAGAGCTTATCTGTTGTGTGATCAATCTTTGGTGAATATCACACCTATGCGCTAAGGAGATAGTCGATTTCTTGTGCGCTGAGGATAGAACCGATCGTTGTTGTTGTTTAGTCATTTTGTGCAAAGAATCAGTGTGAAGAAGCTGCCAGCATCATTCTTTCACTGAGGGTGTGCTCTTGCTATGTGCGTGCGAGTTGTATGTTGATTGCAAGCTGCAGGATTCACAGTCCCTCAAATTGTATCTGAGTGTTGCGTGTGATCTGAGTATATCTGTGATATGAGCATGGAGCGTTGAGTGGAGTACTATCACTGCATGGATATTCTGTATATGCATCCATTTCCTTGATACTTGGAACCTCATAAGTTATTTCCTTGATATTTGGAAACACATAAGTTATTTGGCTTGGATTTTTTGGCAGGTCGTTCATCACCCAAATATCGTCCGGATGTTCTTAACCCTAAGTGGGAAACTGTTGCCGGAAGCTTCACATTGCTGGGATAGCCAGTTAAGGACGTGTCGGATTCATAAACGAAGTTATTTTGATATCCCATCAATTCTTTTAGTGGTTCTGATAAGTTGACATTGCATTCTACGTAGCTGGCTAATTTTCTGTTGGGCAAATTTTCTAGCGTTTTTTATATCATTGTTTTATAGTCTATTTTATAGAGCAGGAGTGAGTAATATCCCTCAATTCTAGTGGAGCACGGTGCCTCCAAATTTAGTGCCACATCATTGTTACCTGGATACACTGCCCCATGTGAGACGTGCAATTTGGGATCACTACTATCGTCAGTTGGACACGTTGTAATTCTGGCTGCAGAGTAATTGCTATCCCTTGCTGTTATGTAATCGTTGAGTGGTTCTCTGAGGGTGCTAAAGGCATTGTCTAGGAGAATCTCAATCAGATCTATCTTGTTGCCCAGGAGCTTGGTCAACTATATTTGAAGAGGTAGAAGGAGATTGTCTACAACAGAGAAGGAGCCCGCAAGATACAATGCCATTAGTTATAGATTGTAACCAGATTGCAACAAAGGAGCTTGAGATTTCAGATACGATCTTACAACTCATAAATCCACATATTATTCTTTATGTTAATGGAGATTAGAGAAAAACCACCAAGTTGCAAAATTTTACTTCAGGAGCGACGACAGACACAACAATAGTGTATGTGGCTCGCAAAGGAAACACCCACATGAATTGGCTTGCGATCTGTTAATGGTTCAATTCATTCTGTGACCAGGCCATCGATGTTCTCACTTTTGATGAAAGGCATTTATATGTAAGCTTCCCCATGCAAAGAGTGTTGAAGCTTCCATCATGATAGATGGATTGAAGGAGAATGCATAGTTTCTTGCTACTCTAATGGGTAAGCAAAGGAGAATTAAACAGCTCAAGAGAGAGATGAAACAAATGACGATAAATAATCAACACGAAGAGTTATTATATTCTGAAGATCAGTATGATGTGTTTCCAACAGAAGAACCCATGTTTGACAAACAAAATGCGGAGCTAGATCAAATCAATGAAGATGATAAAGAAATTGGTGAAATATTGAAAAGATTAATGTCGGTTCTGCCATCCTTATCAGGTAAACAATTTAATCTTTGGACATTTAAAATGTAAGGATTACTTGGTTCAATAAATTTATGGCAATTTGTTCAAGATGGTTTGATCAATTCCCATGATATGAGAAAAGATAAAGTAGCCTTATATCTTATCAGTTCAGCACTGGATACAAGTATTTTGTCTCCTATTTTATATGAATTTTGTCATATAGACAATGCAAAAATGTTATGGGATATTATCAAAATGAAATATAGTGAAAAGAGTGCATCTGCTTATGAGGAAACTTCTGAAGTTGATGGTGAACCTATAGAAGATTTTGAACCCCAGTGTGGTGAGTCACATTTGGATAATGATGATTATAATGAAAAAACTTCCATTGAGGTAATGTATGATGAGGAGAACATGTCAAATGAAGATTGGTTGAAGATCAAGCAGGAAATACAATATATTGATAATTTTCTAAATGTAAGAGGACACCTGCTTGAAACAATGAATGATGAGGAATCTGCAGCAATAGTGAATATTGTAGAGGAAATTGAAAATCATGTGTTAGATGATCTTGTAGACAACGTCAATACTGAAACTGCAAGAACAAAGCTGAGAGCACCGACAAAAGCAGACAACAATAAAGAAGAGCACCCGGATGCAGTGCCAAAAGTTTTTGAAGAAGATTTGAAGTTCCTTGAAGAATGGATTGAAAAGCCACAACTTACTGAAGACTGCATGGTAATTGAAGAAGAAAAAGACTGCATTACAGATACAAAAATTGAGTCAAATTATGATGAAAACTAAATGGATATTGGAGAAGAAGACGTTGAAATTGAAGAAATTTTTACAAAGTGGAGCCTTGAAGAAATCAACTTCTATTATGAACTCATGTTACAACAAGTTGATGATCAAAATCTCAATGGTGAAGAGAAAACAATAGAGAATGGTATGTGGCAGCAGTTCACATACAAACAATTTTTCGAAGAAAAAGTTGAAGAGGACAAGCATGGACAATCTGAAATAATTTACAGATTGATGACAAACTCCAACAAGAAGATTAAGCATAAGAAGTTGAAACATGGCATTTTCAGCAAAAGAGGTAGACCTAAATTGAAAATGCATAGAGGCTTCAGAAACTGGAAAAGGAGGAAGAGAAAAACTCACTCATACATGGAGTTGAAACTAATTTTAAGCTTTGTTGAATTGTCCTTTGTAATGTTTGTAATCCTAGCTGAGACTAAGACTGGCAGGCATGTTATGCATTTTTATTGTATTAAATCCATTTCTCCATTAAGGAGGAGTGTTAGATAATAATGACGAAATGCCATAGTTAGCAAATGGTTAAAACTGTATGCAAGATTTGTGTTGAAGTGGTTTTCAGATCCACATATTCAAGAGACTGTTAGGGGCTATCCTAGCCTATATAATTGTAAGCAATTTATCAAATTGTAATAATAGATTATGTGAGCGTAGACTCACTTGTGATGTTCCCTTGTGGCCTCACTATTTTTGAGATTGATCCTTACCAGTTTTTAATTATTGGAAGGATGAATGGGATAGGTAACCAGAGGGGTTCTTCTATAAATACTTTGCAAGGGGTTTTGATTTCGTCATCTCGTTTTTTTGTTGGGATTTGATTGTGTGAGGGTAAGGGGTGAGTTTTCGATCTTATTCAATTAATTCATTATGCTTATCGATGAAATCCTTTTGACTTGTTGTGTAAATAAATGGAATTTGAGGTATTAACAGAGGAGGGCATGGAAATTAATCTTTTTTGACTCATCATTCTTTTTACACATGGAAATTGAATTTTTCTGGGTCATCGGGCATTTTGCAGCTGTGCAGATATTTTCCTCTATTTTTTTAACAGTTAATGTGTGTTTATGTAGATGCAAACGAACCCTCGACCTTTCTTTCAGTGAGAATATGGTGGAGGCACCTTTGTTTGCATCCATGGCTTCTGACATGGGGTAAGTGAAAGTCTTTCCGAGCATCATACATATCATGCTAAATTTTTAAGTCTATCGATGGCCAGGAAATTTTTTTATCGAAAAATCTATTGAATGGGTAGGAATTCCGATGGTTCTTCTACTATTGCTGGAGAGAGTGGGTGTTTCTTATACTTGTGACCCTCGATTGGGTGATTTGGTAGGTCATATGATTCGATAAAGTAATTTTTACGAAGAAAAATATTGAATGGGAAGGAAGATTTCAATTGCAGAGCAGGTCATGTGAATATGTTAAGTGACCTTGAGAAGTTGTTGAAGAACATAGTTGACACCGTATTTGCAGAGATGAGAAGAATATCATCTTTATAATTTTTCCCACATCCAATTCGGCTTGACGAGACTGTGGAAGACATCAAAACAATGGTAAAGTTTGTGCAAGAGGGAGGGATGAATCAAAAACTTGTGGTAATAGTTGGGAAGGGCGGGTCCGGTAAAACAACTTTGGCCAGTATTCTCACCAATATGCAGTATATCTCTTATGAAGTACTTGCCAAAGTGCATGGAAAAAACATCATTTATCTTATAAGAAAAATTATGGCCACTATTGTGAAGAGTCTATCTTCAAGTGCAAGGTCATTTCCTCTGCAACAAGCTTGTGGAAGAGTTGTTGCACGACTAGCCAGGTATTCCATTGATACTTTTAGCATACAGGCCCAACAAGAGGGTGTTTTAAGAAACCTATGTAATCCCTTGCTTGATGTACTACTATGTACTAACCCAAAGAATGTTTTTCCGACACATACACTACCTAATGTTCGAATCCCATGCAATAGCAATTGTTTACCTGGTAGTTGAGATTAAACTTACTGAGAGTAACTACTTGCCTACTTTCATGTCTCATATTATTTACCCTCTAATGGAAAAAAACATGGTATTTTACTTGAAGAACAAATTGGAGGGAAATAAATTTGAGTTTGACGTTATTCATTGAATCCATCTCTACAAACTCAAGCCTTGGTTTGGATTTTCTTTAAATTGTCCTCTCTTTATTAATGTCAACCTTTTCTTTCATTCTTGAAATAATGGCGTTCCAAGGAAGAATCATGTTCAGAAAATACCTCTTGACATACATAGAAATTATCCACCCTTGGAAAAGATTTATACTAAGCCCCCACAAATATGTTTGGGTGCATATAGATCTATGTGAATATCATTGAAATTTAATTTTTTGGAACAAACAACTTTGCAACATTTCATTTAACTCTTCCAAGATTATAGTTTTGCTTATGTGTAAGTTGCAATATGGGTTATGAAAACACATCCTCGTTGTCAAATGTTGGAGCATCGGAAATCAATGTGGTTATATTGGTGGGAATTGTGTTAAGTCTCCATAACATTTCTTCTCATGTTATCTTCATAGTTATATAACCCAAATAGAAGAGGAAAGAAACCATTCAATTGTTCTTGTCTTGAATATTCTAAATGAAAATGTGTGGATAAATTGATTACAATAGGAAATCACATGGAGAATAGTTGGGAGGCTTGGTGCTTCAATAGTCATCTCAAATGGAAGGCTTTTCCTCATCTTTTTATGGGAAAATTTTATACACAATTTGGATGGAACTCAATTTTTGAGAACTTATCAGTGGGAATCAACGAGTCATTACTATTGCAAATTGCTGAAGTGATGAATCTCTCATGCACCTTGGACTATGGAGCTCATTTGAATTGGTGGATTCCAAGCTCTAATTCAATTGTACAAATGACCCATGAAAATGCCATGATACATAATGACCCTTTATTTCCTCCTACCCCAATAGTCCTTGGAAGATTCTCTTTATATATCATGATCAAGTATTTTTCTTCAATGCTCCATTACAAACACTAATTGAGGTTGACCTAACTATGAACATACATCTCAAGACCTCTTAGGACTCATCTCTCCATGGTAAGTGCCTTCACATTTACCCTGCTAGAAAACCTTTGGAAATATTCATTTTCATTAAAAAAAATTAAAAAAAATCAAATCCCCCAAACTTTGAACAACATAACCACCCTCATTCGAGGCATTTTAAAACCTACCGAGATAAATCTCAATTCCAGAGTTCATCTATACTTCGAGCCTTATGACTAAGAGGTAGGTAAGAGGACAATATTTGCAGCACATGGATTTTTCACGTAGAAGGTATAGTTTTGCCAAACAGCCATTTTGTAATAAGCCTTGGGAGGGGACTGTGTTTGACGAGTGAAATAATTTAAAAATAATGGTTGGAAAATAACAGTTAAATCAGAGTGTGACATTTGTTTATGGATGTTAATCCATTACAAATATAAATGAAATATAGGTAAATTTTTTACCAATATGAAAAGGTCATACTTTTCTTCAACATTTTCGGAGGCCCTCAAGTTCGCCGGATTCAACTCATCGATCGATCTCTCGCCATTATAACGTAGTCCACGTTCTCATGTATCTTTACTTCTTCGGTCGGTTGTACAGATCATTTAACATTGAGGGCCGTGACCTACGTATTTTGCATTTGCAAGATAAAATAAAATATATCTGTACCTACTACCGACTTATTCATATAAATACTTCATAAAAATAATTACTAAATTCAAACGAAGATACCAATAAGCACATGCCTTTCGTTATCAATGTACTTATAAGTGGCGAAAGAACAAAAGTATACGCTTAATTGTAGCTCACTGTCCTTTACAAGAGTGTCGGTTATAATACGGTTAGATTCTTAAGAATAAGAACCGCGTCCTCCATCATCGCAAAATTCATGCGATTCTACAATACCATGTGCGGATGGCCCCATCGCGGGAAATGAACGCCGCCACAACGTGCGGTGCATGTGCAGCCAACAACTCTAGAATAGATTATGTCTAAACAATCGCCGCACGTTGCGGTGGGTACCGCGGTTCGCAGAAAAAAAATTGAGAACTCATTCACCTCCCCATTCTATATATTTGGAGATCTCCCAGAGTCCACCAATCACATATCGAATCAGATATCAGTTCTCAATTCGATTCGACTTAATTCTAACGTCAGATATCAATTTTGAAATGGCGCCTGCAAAACTGGCCACAATATTCGGTTTATTTTGGATAGCCAGTACAGCTTATGCACTAGATAGTGGCTGGCAATCCGCACATGCTACGTTTTATGGTGGCAGCGATGCGTCGGGCACAATGGGTAAGTTCACAGTTCGACAAAACTGCAGTTCTATGAACGTCTGGGTGGGTGTAGATATAGGCTAAAATATACTCGCTTACAGTTTCAGATTTAGATTAATGATTTTAATACCATATGTTAGCTAAGCAAATCGATGGTGAAATTAATTTGACAGGAGGTGCGTGCGGATATGGTAATTTGTATAGCCAAGGCTATGGAACGAACACTGCAGCTCTGAGCACGGCRCTTTTCAACAATGGAGTTACTTGCGGAGCCTGCTACGAAATGAAATGCAACGACCAGTCTGACCCTCAGTGGTGTCTACCGGGCACTGTGACAGTTACTGCTACTAACCTCTGCCCCCCGAACTCTGCTCTTCCCAACGACAATGGAGGATGGTGCAATCCACCTCTCCAACACTTCGACATGGCTCAACCTGCTTTTCAACAGATTGCCATATACAGAAGTGGCATTGTTCCCATCTTGTTCAGAAGGTAAATTATTACTCTAATTTGTCTGTCAACGCGATATTCATCTTCTTCGATCCAGAAAATCTATTCCCARCTTGTSAGTAAATGGGTTGAATTGCTAAGCTGCAAGACTAATATATACGTGTGCAGAGTACCATGCGTGAGGAAAGGAGGAGTTCGATTTACTATCAATGGCCACTCCTACTTCAATTTGGTGCTAATTAGCAACGTCGGAGGTGCAGGCGATGTCGAAGCGGTTTCCATCAAAGGTTCCAACACTGGCTGGCAAGCAATGTCCCGCAATTGGGGACAGAATTGGCAGAGCAACTCCTATTTGAATGGGCAGACTCTCTCCTTCCAGGTCAGCACCAGCGATGGGAGAACCATCACTTCTTATAACGTCGCTCCTGCAAATTGGCAATTCGGCCAGATATTTGAAGGACTGCAATTTTAAGCCATTTTTATCCACATCAAGACTAACTTGTCCAGGAATAACGGAGAAGCAACGAAGCCGAGGTGATGCGAGAATATCACCCGCTTTTAAGTGGTTATTACTCCGAGAGTACACTAGGCAGTATACCTAGTTCTGATTGCCGCCTGCTTCTGATTGTTGGTGGTGTATAGAATTGATACATACATCGCGTATATTGCTGTGCTAACTTGGGACGGTGATATATTGTATTGGTGGCATATTTCTCCTACATTGCGTAAATGGGGGTGTACACAGTTTAATTGTTATCGCCGATGGCACTTGCGTTGTCTATATGCCTGCAATCATTGAGTTAATTGGTTGTGGTAGCCATCCTCTTTGGGGTTAATTAATTGAATTTGAAGTATACGGAGTTACATAATCACATGTATTGGGAACGATCCAAGCATGTTCCAACTTCCGTTGATTGGTGATTAGAGTAAAGCAGTACACAAATTAAGTGACAGACTTTCAAAAGCATCTCCATTTCGGGGGTTGCAATTCCTCTTTAAACCTTTCTGACATGTATTGCGAATATGCATAAATATTTATTGTAATACATATACTTGCTTCCCACTGCATCACGATCAGTGTGGAATTTCTATTCATTTTAATCACGATCAGTGTTGGAATTTCAATTCATTTTTATCCATCAAACAAATTGGGCTGGAATTTCAATTCATTTTTATCTATCAAACATTTTTTTTTGACTTTTTGGTTATATTGGTTCTACATATTACCTTTCAAAAGATTTTATGTTTAAAAGTGTGCCAAAGTTTTGATAAGATTATGTTAAATATTTTAGTTAGTGATCCCATTTTTTTAAGGATGTACCTATTCCTATTTTTAGTTTCTAGAGATATAGGGAGTATGAAATGCCTCCTTTCTACTCTTGTAATTATAAGTTGCTTTTTACATTAATACACAATTTTCACACTAAAGAGTTTATCAACTATTTGAAAATTAATGTTTACAGTTATTTATGGTCTTCCTAAACTATCTAACAAAACATGATTATACATAATTTATTTCCATTCCATTTAATGGAACTAGAAAGGTGGATCATATGAAAAAACAAACAAAAAAGAGTGACCAATAAAGTCCACTCCCAAACTTAAAATCTTACTTTCTTCTTCAATCTCATTTTTGATAATTTTAATTGTTTAAAATTTTTCAGAATCTTGATTGAAGAGGAGAATGTTTCAAAATAAATAATAATATTATTAAGAGAGCTTTACATATTATTTATATCAATTCACAAGTAAACAAAATAATCAAATAAAATAGGCGAAATAAATTAAGAGGTCATTATATTTACCAATTCTTTTCCCAATCCAACTGCACTTGTGTGATAGCTCTTAAAAGAAATTTAAATATTATTTATGTGAATACCACATAATTTCAAGTGCAGCTATGTGAATCTAAACGCCCTCTCTTCAAACCCTATCCCGTCTAGCTCTCTTTTTTTTCTGGCTTCCTCTTTACCTAAACCTGTAGAGTTATTTCTCATACCTAAACCTGTACCAGAATGCCAAACTGAAATTAATGACGTTATCTCAGTTTGGATGCCCGTGCCCGTTTCGAGAGACGACTGAAAAAAAATAAAATTAAACATAATAAAATACTGTCAAACGGCTTCATGACGGGCATTTTGCCCATCAAATTCCAACCCTGGTTGTAATAGCTTCAATAGCTTCAATACCATCTCTGAAATTGCATTTTACCCATCAAATTCCAACCCTGATTGCAATAGCTTCAATACCATCTCTGGAACCTTAGTCGACCAAATGGTGATAGTAGCATTAACTTAAAAAAAAATGAGAGAGACATTATAACACAACACTATTAGATTACTTGATTCCTTGATCTCATATATAATACATTTGTGGCTCATTATATAGAGCTCACTGATAGTTATCAGATCTAACTTATTCCAATTATAGGATGAGAGGTTGAACAAATATCTCAACCATAAACACGAATCTAGGATCTTATAAATCCAACTCCCTAACAAACTCCTAATAATAAGATCACACTACTCACGTAGAGATTGACTCTACTTCTTAATACATCATATTAGATAAGTAGGAATTATATATTCCAACACTCTCCCTTAATGACTACTTATCTAAATATCTTTGTGGTCATATCTTCATCACTGTCATGGCTTCAATTTTTCACTTGAGCTTGCTTTACTATGGGCTTCATCCTTGAACTTTCTTTGCTTCCTCTTGCATCTTGTACCTGCATATAATTATTGACGTCCATATAAAACACAATCCATCTACCGGAATACATGGGTCATCTGTTGTTGTAACCGCTAGTTCTCTAGGAATTGGTTTCAGCTACATAGCTCATCAATGTTAAACTCTCCCTTAAACGTAACTTGGTCCCTCACACTCTCAGACTCACAACTTGGTCTCACACTTTGAGATTCTTCCATCTCACATCCCCACCTTGAATCGAAGATCCAAAGTCTCTGATTCAACATCAAGCTAGCATACGAGTACACCTACCACCCTCATACCTACCCTAGTGGTTAATTCCACAACTTGATACAACAACCTCTCTGTCTATGAGAGAGTATCACATCCTGTGATCACACGCACTTATGTGCTACAACACATATGTCTGTTTATGCCTTACTAACACGGCTTACAACAAACCTGGGGAATTTAGCTTGCCTATGGCTAAGCATTACAACTTGGACCATAACGTGGGGTGTCGAGTACAACTGATCATGCACCCTCTACAACAATTCAATCAGGTACACAAAATATCAACAATACTCTCACCAATCATATGCCCAATATTACAAGCCCATTACATATGTTCATTTACATCTCATCATCATTCTTGACCTAGACACACAAATAACCACTTCACACAACTTGAATAAAATAAATGCTCACAACTTCAAACAAAAAATATCACTCACAACTCAATCTTGCTTTTGTGACTTGATTTGGAGGATGTGTGAGTCCGACGGAATGAGCACGTACACCTCATTTCATTTTGCTATAACACCTCCAACAATGGTAGCCTCTCGCCTTACGACTCCTTTACTCAGCAATTGTAGCTCCTCTCCAAAACTCAAAAAAAATGAGTCCTCTGCAATGTCATGGACAATGATTTGCCACACGCCCTTCAATCTCGCCTTCTCCTCAGGCGTCCTCTTCCTCTTCACATCAACACTTCTCAATGGCGGCCTTAGCAAAGATGACAACAGAATAGCAGTGATGATTTCTTCACTATCAACAATTGATTCATTTAACCATGCAGGCAAGCGATTCTTCCTACAACATCTCCTTCAAAGCCTTCAGCTGTCAACCATTTCACAATTCTAGGATCTAGACATAGGCTTTCTTCTCCTTTACGCAGTAGCTGCTGCAAACAACTAAGCAATTGATGACCCTTCTAACATGCACTGACATCAACAAACTTTCGCTTCAAATCAATTTTTATTTGAGCAACAATCCCCTACCATGGGTGAAGAATATTGTAATTTCCAACTTATCATGGAAGTTTCTCCACGCATATCATCCATTCACCGTGCCGCTATCTCTTCTTGGAAATGACGATTCCTCTTCTCACAAGAAATTCTAGCTTCTACGCGAACCTTGTTAGAGAAACCACAAACATTACAAAAAAAAATCTAGAACTAATCCCAATGGAATAGGTCTGGTTCTAGCCTATCTACACTCCTTTCAGACCAATGCAAACTCCTTGTAGATCAATACAAATCACGATTTAAATATTGAAACACATCAAATCCATATCTGATCTGGTAAATTCATGTCAGTGTCTCGTCGAATCGGGGAGGCTTCGATACACATTTGGTGAGTACGCTAATTCCGATGATAGTCGGAAACACACCTCCATGACCTCAATTTCCCATGTCGTAAATAAATTTTCCCTTGAAGTTCTCATAAAACAATCAAACCTGAAATCAGCTTTACATCTGCAAAATTTAAATTTCTTCCAAATCGGTGTCCACAATTCCAGAATTTGATTGGGGAAAATTTCGCACCTCAAACACAATCCGATTGGGGAAAAATTATGCATCTCAAACACAGTGATCGATGGTCCAAGCCATACCACCACCGCCTGAGTAAGAAAGGATGAGAGAGATCTCTCAATTTAACATGGTGTGTGAGGAGATGAATCAAGATCGCGATCGATCCACCCTTATATTAATATCAAATTATATGTCATCAACCAATCTTTGTCTCCAACAACAAACTCACCATTCCTCCAAGCTCGCAGATCCCTTCAACAGGGAAACTTCTCTTCTTATACATAGGCGGCGAAACTCCTCTCTTATGAATGATTGTGGCTCCTCCACGCAGGCTAGAACTCTGACGTCGATCGGATATGTAGCAGCGTTAGAACAACATACATCCCCAGGGAACAACAAACAATGGTTGCGGATCTTATTCACCACTCCTTCTCTGTAAACTCAAACTCTAGCAGCGATGGAAAACGTCTTCACAAACAATGGCGGGTCACAATGTTAAGCTCTCATAAATTATCTACTCTACTCTCCACATATTTCTGGGCACTCCCGTGAGGGAGTCACACCCAGCCCTGACACTCTGATACCAAATTAACAAATGAGAGAGACATTATAACACA
Organism: Picea engelmannii; assembly: GCA_009831015.1. Taxonomy (NCBI): domain Eukaryota; kingdom Viridiplantae; phylum Streptophyta; class Pinopsida; order Pinales; family Pinaceae; genus Picea; species Picea engelmannii. Next base: position 123,707 of record ML783082.1, on the reverse strand, counting down.
ACGCTATTAGATTACTTGATTCCTTGATCTCATATATAATACATTTGTGGCTCATTATATAGAGCTCACTGATAGTTATCAGATCTAACTTATTCCAATTATAGGATGAGAGGTTGAGCAAATATCTCAACCATAAACACGAATCTAGGATCTCATAAATCCAACTCCCTAACAAACTCCCAATAATAAGATCACACAACTCACATAGAGATTGACTCTACTTCTTAATACATCATATTAGATAAGTAGGAATTATATATTCCAACACAAACCCTATCCCCGTCTTGCTCTTTTTTTTCTGGCTTCCTCTTTACCTAAACCCGTAGAGTTATTTCTCATTACTAAACCCATACCAGAATGCCAAACTGAAATTAATGACGTTATCTCAGTTTGGATGCCCATGCCCATTTCGAGAGACGACTGAAAAAATAAAATTAAACATAATAAAATACGGTCAAACGGCTTCATGATGCGCATTTTGCCCATCAAATTCCAACCCTGGTTGCAATAGCTTCAATACCATCTCTAAAATTGCATTTTTCCCATCAAATTCCAACCCTGATTGCAATAGCTTCAATACCATCTCTGGAACCTTAGTCGACCAAATGGTGATAGTAGCATTAGCTTAAAAAAAAAATCAACAAGCATAGCTGAGGTAAAACAGGTTACTCATTAAGAGACTCCAAAAAGGCAGTAGATGATGACTCCAAAAATATGAAGCCAACACAAACAGTTAAATTAACAAAGAAAATCACGATGAAAACCTTTGGAATTTAAAATTAACAAAGAAAATCAGGATGGAAACCTTTGGAGTTTAATATGTTTGAAAATAAATTCAGTGCTTCAGCTCAAATGTCGGTGATCAACTGCCTTTGTGAACCATTTTCTAATAATAATATCATAAACCTGATATATACAAAAATGTCGAGGGTTTTTGTGTTCTGATTGACATTTGTGGTCGATACTAATTTGAAGCTTTCAAAAGATTTTGTAAGTTTCTCATAATAAATGCCTAGAACTCATATGGACACGAGGGTTCAGTGATGGGAATGACTTTTTAGTTTAAAATAAAATTTCAATGAAAAATGGCACGAGCACTTAGGGTTCGGTGATGGGAATGAATTTTTAGCTTAAAATAAAATCTCAATGAAAAATGCTAGTTAGAGTTTAGTCTTCTGACAGATTTTCATTTGCAAATGATGGAGGGTATCATATCAAAATATTTGATAGGGAATTAAAAAATTAGATAAGGAATTGAAATATTTGTAATTAGTTTATTAATTCATCACAATTAATAAAGTTTATGAAAAATTATCTCATATTTATTTAATTATAAAAATATAATATTTAAATAAATTAATCTATAATAAAATTTCTTAAAATTAATATTTATATAAATATCAAATTATATATATATTAATATCTATATTTACATAAATATCAATATATATACATGGCACTTTGTAAGACAATTTGATTCAACCCAGAAGCAAAACATAGCATAAAACAGAGCATAAACAAGCAAGATCAAACACTCATTATCAAGCACAACAATCCCACAATTTTACACAGTGATTTATGTGGAAACCCAACTAGGGAAAAAACTATCGGCAATGATAATTGGTATTCTTATTATTCAAGGGAGAATTACAATAGTCAATCTCATGCATACTCACCCACACTCTGCTCTCTACACAAATTTCTCTCACGCACTTCACATTGCACTCACACCTCGATGGGTATGCTCGTATATATAACATCTATCACTCAGTTACACAGACTGATCATGAATAGATCACATAGTTACATGAACAATTCATAAATAGATTGCATGCATGCATTAACATAGTTGCATGCATGTGCATGTGACCGCATGAGGAAATGCGTTGGCATCTTTCCAACAATCTCCACCTTGACAACAATTTACCTGATATATCATGCCCTTAATTAATGCATCACCTTTTCTACAAGACAAGAGAAGCCAACCACCATCACAACTTCACAACTTCTCTAACAATACTGTTACGTGAACATGCTTACATGATTCACTCTAGCATGGACCATTCTATCTGCATCAGTAACCTGTCTAATAAACCGATGAACTTGTCCAAATCTCATGAATCATAACCATAGACCAAATCATTGCAACCACTATAGGTGATACTTGTTCTTTTGTGTTTAAAGCACCCATTTCCATGCTCTTCACCTAGTTTTTCCATGTGTCTATTGATACCACCAACAACATGTGAAATGATGGCCATTTCTCCATCGCAATCATCAAACTTCCTACTAGCATATAATACTTGAGACATATAACCCTTTTCTTCTTCATCAATTAGGACATAAACCTGAAGAGAACTTACAATGGAAATCCAAAGGGATTTACCAGTTCAACATTTTTCATACTAAATTTTCTGAGTATCTTCACCACATTCTTCTGTTATGATAACCAAGCTTACCATATTTCTTGTCTATGTATATTTCCATATCCAAGATTTTTTTTTTTTCTCTTAGATCTTTCATAACCAATGTCCTAACCAACTAAGCCAACCTGTTGACCTCAACCAAGCTTGTGCTTGCAACAAGCATAACATATAACACCAAGATAATGAATATACCATAAACACAATGGCTATACTCACTTCTTGTAAAATTTGGTTCACCATGAAGGAATCAAACATCTTGTACCATTTTCCTATCATGCTTCAGGCCATACAATGATTTTTGAGTTTGCAAACAAATCTTTTGTTGTGATTCTGAACTAACCGTTATAGTTGTTGCATATACATCCCCTTATCCAAAAAACTCCATGTAAAACAATTTTAACATCTAGTTGTACTATCACAACGAGTGATAACACAACATGAATATAAATAAGCTTTTAAGAACTCGTGAGAAACTTTCATGGAAATCAATACCTTCCAAATACCTTTCTGCTACTAGCCATGCTTTGAACCTTTCATATTTTACTCTGTTTGATTTTAAAAAAGGAGATTCACCAAACAATGCATCTTTGTCCATGATGATTCTATGGGTAGTAGGATCCCACAGTCTACACCCCTTAACATCATCACCATATCAAAGATCTACCTGTTTGATCTGGGTCCTACTTAGAAATATGATAAAAAACCATAAACATCATAACCGAATAATTTCACATTTGAGTAATTACCAGATGACCTGTTCATACCTCTTCCTGAATATTCCTTTGTTTTGCAACCGATGGTGACCAAGTTACCATATAGCACAACCTCTTCTTTACACAACTATTATTTCAACTTGGAATTACTAAATATTCTTATTCGATCCCAACTTCCTTGCAATACTTTCTAAGTTCCATGGATATGAACTTACCTTCATCATATATTCCCAAACACTTGTTTGATCTACTAACGCATAAGCCTTTCTACAGACCCATCTTTCTAAACTGGACACACTGCTACACCTTGAACTTCACATTCGAACAACCTTGATCAAATCTGGCCAAACCGTCCAAGTAAGCCTTCACCGCTTACCTCCAGGCCTATTTACAATGGGTTTCACCAAGCCTTTTATAGACTTCATTACATGAAATCCATGGACACAATACCACGGTATACCCAAAACACATGGACCCAAAAAGCCACCTTCTTTGATCTAAAAACATACTTAACTCGTTAACTCTTTCACCGTGTCAAGTTTAACCCAACATACATGCCCCCC